>JAINUT010002186.1:0-75434 GCA_020205555.1 Panax stipuleanatus
CTGGTGATTTTTCAATATTTTGGTGTGAGAAATTATCTGTTTTGGATTTCGGATAATTTATGTTTGGAATTTGGAAAAACTTCCTTCTGCAAAGTTGTAGAGAATTAAATTTCCTATGAAAGGACATAGAATTTGTATTTTTCTGACGAAGGGGCTATTTGTTATGAATTATTGAAGTTTCAGAAAATATATTTTTTTATGGGCGGGCCCCACTTTTGGTAGAAAATTTTTTAGCCGCCAGGCGGCGGAAATTTTGAAAAATAATAATATTTTATTATTTTAGTCTCCTTTGGCATCCTAAGCTTTTCCTATAAATAGGGTGCTTATGTTAGAATTGAAAATCACACCAGAATCATAAGTTTTCTCTCTCTATAATATCGAGCGTATTTTTGTGAGTATTTCTATACTTTGAGTATTAGTATTCAGCGCAAGTTTCCTTCAATATTATATCCGATATTCCAATCAGATGTACTATCTTTTTGAGGTAAGGGATGTTATTTCTTTCGTAAATGATGTTATTCTTTTCAATATCATTATACAGAAATATTGTCATGGATTTTATGTTGAAATTCTTACTTTTTCCGTCGGGGTTACTATTCACGTATACGGCACTATTCACGTATACGGCACTATTCACGGAAAAATTAAATTTTCTTCTATTTGTCCAAATTACTTGTTAAGGTTACTATCTTTGATTGTATCCAAGTTTTGAGCTTTATTCTTGAATTTTGCTCCATAATTGATTATTACGAGGTATTTTTGAATTGGATATACTAAAATACGAATCCTTAGTCTTTGTCTTTTATCTCACTGGATTCGTTTTTTAAAAATATTTTTCATCATTCTCAGTCCTAAAAGGTAATGTAACTGAATATCTTTGGCCTGTAGAGCAAAGATGAATGATTACTTGATGAATATCTTTGGCCTGTAGAGCAAAGATGAATGATTACCTGATGAATATCTTTGGCCTGTAGTGCAAAGATGACAGGTGTTGAGATGAATATGACCACTGATGATACAAATGAATATCTTTGGCCTGTAGTGCAAAGATGAATATTGATTCGAGATGTATATTGATTGATGTTACAGGAATAAAATATTGATGATGGACTTTTAAATCATAGAAGATAGTAGACTTGATTCTCTGCTTAACTCTTCTAATGATTTGTTATTTCCGCTGCGAATATTGATCTAAGATTGGTTGTCCATTATATTTTTTCTGATTTATTGAAGGCTAACGATGATTTATTTTTCATTATCTTAGTCATAATATTCTTTACTGAGCTAGTTGAGCTCACCCTTTTCATCTGTTGTCCTCTTCAGGAAATGAGAATGTTGCGGGGACTAGTCGGGGGACAGAGTGATGGTCCGAGTTAGAGCAGTAGTAGTCCTCACTATTTCTGATAAATAGTGTGATAATAATTGTAATGAGGACTTAGTTTGAATCTTAATATTTTCTACATATTTGTATTGAGACTCACAGCTGTGTGGTCGTATTTTGCACGACCGTATGATATAAAGTTTGTATTTGAATTCTGTACCATGTATTTGGCGACTCAGAATGGGTTGGGTTGAATGGACCTATTCTGGGGGCGTCACAGTTAGGATTCAGCCTTGATCCTAACAGTTTGGGTGTCAGAGCAGTTCTAACATAGGAATCATTTTATTCTGCATCCACATCACCCTAACTACTCCTAATCTTGTGGATAAGATTTAAACATTCATTTTAAATCCAAAATCTACCCTAAACAGTAGCCAACCCCCCCCCCCCCTCCCCTCCCCAAGAAAAACTAGCGTTCAATACTATGTTTCTGCAGAATGCAGATGTTAAGAACAGAGGAACAATGGTGGTGAAAAAATCCATTACCGAATCGAGGTGTGAATCACTTTGAAAGGGGTCACATAAACCCTAGAAATCATCCGAGGTCAAACCCTTATCGAAATCAAGGAGGTCTGAAATAGAAGAGTCGAGATCGAAGTCGAGATTCAACTAATGAGCAGCAGTGTTTTCGGATTTGGGAGGAGAAGCCTTATGCGACTGGGGAGGAGATGATCGATCGAGATGGAGAAGCCCTTATACGGAAGCCGTGTTTTGTTTTAAAACAAGTCTCCAAAACGATGTCGTTTTGGAATACTGTGTAAAAAAAAAGTACACGTCTGTGCTTACCCATTTTCCCCATATATATATATATATAGAAAAATGTAAGTACACAGCTGTGTACTGCACAGTAGACTATAGCGACGGTTTTTCAGGGCTATAGCGATGGTTTGTCTGTCGCTATAGACAGAATATCTATGGCGACAGACAAACCCTCACTATAGTCTTAGAAAATCGTCGCTATAGCCTACTGTGTAACTACACAGCTGTGTAGCTACATATAGCCCATATATAGATATATAGATATATAGATATATATATATATATATATGTGTGTGTGTGTGTGTGTTATTTTCTCTTGTACTAAATTGAAGTTGCAATCTTACAAAAAATATTTATTTTACCTTTTATGTAATTTTTTTATTCTCCGCTTGTAACATTCAACCTTAATAAATATCTGAACTTGGTATTACTAAAGAATGTTTTAGGCCGTTGTTTACTCTATCAATAATTTAGGGAATTCTAGATAGAGAAAGTGAGCTACAAATTTAGATAGAGAAAACAAAAAATTTTAGAGTTTAAGAAGTGAGCTACAATTTTAAAATGAGTAAACTTTTGATAATAAATGAGTGGATAAATGAGGCCCAATGGCAGCTCACATCCACCAATATATTATGTGTGTGGATATGCGTCATCTCATTTAACCAGTTTCAAGTATAAGCATGATTTTATTATTATTTAGGAAATATAATTGGGAGAAAATTATTTTCTTCTAAAAATTACTTTACAAAAAAATAAACTATAATATTATGAAATTGTATATATAGGTATAGATATAATACATTGAACAATAATATGAATCAATAATTTAAACATAAAAGTAAATTATTCTAATAATATATGTATATTACAACTAAAATTATAAAAATATCTTAGTTATACAATAAGGTCATCAGAAATAAAGATAAGTAATATAATTTTACACTAAAACAATCATAAAATCATCTTACCTAATATTAATTCGGTGTTATTGTTAAAATGTAAGTATTATTAAATCTCAACTATACATAGGACTTTATTATTACTACCTATATATATAATATTATAAGGAAACAATTTCGTATAAAAATTATCTTACCTAGTTACTATACTAAAATAAACATGTAGATAAAAGATGCAAAAATAAAGTAAAATAAAATTGATTGCTCTATCAATAATTCTGTAACAATACTTTTTGTAATATATTTTTTACAAGAAAACAAAAATAAGATCATCTCACCAAATATGAACTTGGTACCATTACTAAATAACATTTTACTAGTAATTATATATAATATATAGTTTTATTAGAATTTTATTATTGCTTAGACAAATATAATATAATTTTAGAATAAAATTGTTTTCGTATGAGTATCTTGTTATATAATAGGGAAAAATGTAAGTACACAGCTGTGTAGTGTACAGTAGACTATAGCGACGATTTTTCAGGGCTATAGCGATGGTTTGTCTGTCGCTATAGACAAAATATCTATGACGACAGACAAACCGTAGCTATAGCCCTAGAAAACCGTCGCTATAGCCTACTGTGTAGCTACACAGCTGTGTAGCTACATATAGCCCTATATAATATTAATAATATAATATATTGACCAACCATATGATCAATAATATTATTAAAGAAACAAATAAGACCCCGTCTATATGGTAGCCAGATAATAGTAAGGCATAAATAACCACCAACTCTCAACTCATGTTGAATGACAGAGTCTAAACTTATCAGATATTGTAAAATATTATCTCAACAAATATTTGAATTATAGTTGTTTACTCCTAGTAGTTTGTTCAGTTGTAACTCCTATATATATATATATATATATATATATATATATATATATATATATATATATATATATATATATATATCAGTCCGCTTCTCCAGTGAACTGAAAGGAGCGGACCAAAAGCGAACCGGCTATAGCAACGGTTTTTTCCGTCGCTATAACATAAAAAACCTAGTTTTTATGCTATAACGACGGAAAAAACCGTCGCTATAGCCGGTTCGCTCTTAGTTCGCTCCCTCCAGTTCGCTTCTGAAATATTCCGTATATATATATATATATATATAATGATAGTATAATGAAATCAACACAGCTAAATTCAATTCTTTATAGGTAAATAAATTGATTATTTACCAACTTCTTTTGCACCAAAAAATAAAATAAAAATAAAAAACTCATTCCCTTTTAACAAAGAGTTTCATTCTTCTAACGGAGCTACATAATAAAGAGTACGAGTTTACATGCTAAGCGAGGGCTCTACCATCTGAGCTACATACCATCAGCCTTGTATTAATAATAGTTTTCAACTTCCCATAAAAAGCTAGTGATGAAATTTCATACAAATTTTAATTCTTAAATAATATTATTAAATGATTTTCTTAATTCATGTGTATGAAACTAAAATGACTATTATTATAGAATAAATGTAGTAATTATTTTGTGACATAAGTTTTATTTTAAATTAAATACATCTTAAATTTTACTATGTACATTTCACATTGATCAGAACTAATGGGCTGTTTGATAAAAACTGAATAAATCTGAATCTGAATGAGCTTAATCTGCATGAAAAAAGTTATTTGATAATCGATACGTATGAAATATCTGAATAACAGTCTTTTACTATGTTACTACTCTAACTATGCTGAACAAGTATATAATTTTGTCTGGACGTATTTAAAAAAATTTAATACAAATATTCATTGTATAACAAATAAAAATAAATAATTCAAACAAAGTATTGAATAATTCAAACAATTTTAACCAAGTTTCATAGAAAATAAAAAATGTAACAAGTTAAACATGTCAACATAATAATAAAGTTATATTAATTTCAATGAGTCACTTTATAATTCACGAGCAATTTGGTCACGTAGATTGTTCATATATTATATGCCTTGAGGGCCCCATTGCACTTCATCTTGCTCTCCTTCGTGATTTTCTTCATATTGTTCATCATCTCCATTAATTGTGGTAGCTTGATCATACTGAACAAAAAACTCATACAATAATCACATGCCTATAACTCATTTTTCTCCAACTCACTCTTGATTTTCTTTGATTTTGAGTTTCACCCAATTTTTCCATGCCTAACACAAATAAAAGGATGAATTTAGAGATTCTAATCCTAACAATAAACAAATCTACTATAAACAAATATACTTTTTGGGTCAATTATCTCAATTTTATCATCAATAAAATAATTCAAATAGTATCAACATTGGACAGATGCTCTCAACCATGGCTAATCTGCAAAACTGCTACTATCAAAGTATCAAAGTTTGTAGCCATTATAGTCTAACAATAAACAAATCTACTATAAACAAATATACCATATATTTCAAAGTTTGTAGCCATTATAGCCTCACCCAAAAATCCAAAACTGCAATTACAAATATGCAAAATTGCTACTATCAAAGTATTTCAAAGAGTATACCATTCAACTATATTGACAATCATTCAAAAAATTGCCTTTATAAGATGCTTAAAGTTCTAACCCTGACTAGAGACTATAAGACAAAACATTAACCCGGTGTACAGCTGCAAGCCTGCAACGATTCTGCAATCAAATCTTAAACCAAAAACATATCAAAGAGATTTAAAAGGACTAGATCCAGCCAAGGAAGAGCAAAAACATATCAAAGAGAGAGACCAAATCATAAACCTGAACCCAATATCAAACAACTCCAAACTAAACCACCCCAAAGATGAACAAAACCAGATCAAGCAACTTGGGATGTCCAAGGGACCAACCAAAATGAGATAAGAAGGATTTGCATATCAAACCATAAACCCAATCTATACCCCGATGAAGAACAACTAGGGCCTCTCAATCCCTAGTATAAGGATGACCAGTGAAGAAAGGGAAGGAATAGAAGCGAAACAAATCATCATAGATCGGTGGAATCAAATAACCCATGAAGTTAACCCAAGATAATCAGAACCAAACAAACCAAATCTATCACCTAGAATTAGAAAAGGGTAAAACAAGGAACAACTCACCCACTAAGCAAGATGAACATCTCAAAAGAAACTATAAAGCTCTGATCTCTCACTCCTCTTCGGAGAGACAACATCCTCTAAGCGCTACCCTTGCCCAGGAGAGTTCCAACGGAGATAACAAATTGCGAAATGGGAAGAACATGTGGAACCATAACTAATCCCAGAAGATAGAAAAATATGCTCATAAAAAAATAGCCCAAAATCAGCCCATAAGGGGCGGCTTTGGAGGAGGCGGAGGTGGAGCCATAAGATCAAAGATGAGAAACCTAGAGAGAAGTTGGAGCTTCTCTCTCTTCACCACTACCGTCCTCCTTAAATCAGTTAGAAGTCCCAATTATCCTGCTGATTTTGTTTCCGTCTTTGTCTGGCTTTATGGTTCAGAAACCATAATAAAAATTGAAGAAACCTAACATAAGATCGTACAAATATATACCTTCAGATCGAAACATTCAAAATTTGGTGAAGAAACAAAATTTAGAAAGGCGAAAGAACAGAAATACACCTCCAGGTAAATAGCAGAGAAGAGATGGAGATGGAGATGCGGAGCAACGAAGCTATTTGGGTAAAACACGACCCATTCAGGCGAATTTTTTTAAAAGAATCGCTCAGATGTATTCAGCCCAATTCAGATTTCAAAACTTGTAAACAAACAGTCTGAATGGCTGAATCGCTCAGATTCAGAGCTATTCAACCTTATTCAGACATTATCAAACAGGCCCTAAGTCTACTCGTGGAACTTTTGACAAATACAGGTGGAGGTAGTAGTTGAAGTTGATTCCAACACAAAATATATAACACGTCTCTTTCAACAGTGAAATATATGTATACTGATCCATAACAAACGACTAAATTTGGTACCGTCAATAGCAATATCTGGCCGTCAATAGCAATAGCAAGGACAACAACATTGTTGCAAAACAACTTAACTACCTGAATATTGTGTTGTATTTTTTTCACCAACAATGCTACTATCACATAAAAAATGGTCACATAATGCTCATATACACAGACATACATACTGTGGTACCTGTCTGACATGTGAGACTCACAAATATATATGTGTGTGTATGTGAACATTATTTGACCCTTTTTTATGTGATAGTAACATTTTTTTCACTTCCTCAACATTGTGTTGCAGTAGTTAAGTTGGTCTGCAACACACGGTTGAGATCTAATCACCGGTGGATCTACCTTTGGGGCAGTAGGGTGACCCCACTGAATTTCGAAGGGTTAGTTTTTTTTGTTTTTTTTTTTTAAAGTGTTTAGTGAAAATAAAAAAATCAGACTAAAATCTATTAAATGTCTCAAATTTTTATTAACACCAACTCTTGACTTTTTTATATTGTTTAGTAATTTACACTGAACATAATATTTTTGCAGCTATTGGAATGAGGTTATCATTACAATAATTTCAAGCAATGAAATCTCGAAAAATGTTATGAATAATATTTAACAATATTATTTAGTTTTGTAATTTAGTTTAGAAGACACGGGAGGTGATGGACATCTCACGTTCTTGCACGAGATGTCTCTTATAATAACAATATTTTAAAAAATTATAAAATACTATTTTATACATAACATGGGAGGAAGTGTATTCAATTACATAAAACGGCATCGATTTTATATGATAGCTCACATAATTATTTATAATGTCTCTCACATTCTATTTTGCTTTTATTTTATTATATTTCATTTCTTCGTAAATTTTTGTTTTAAAAAAATTGACCCTACCGAACTTAGGGGCCCATTTGCTATGGCATTAACTCCTATATATTTCAAGGTTCTTGCTCACAAACACATAAGCAAATGAAGGCATAAACATTAGAGAGAAAGGAGACGAGTATAACATAATTTTCCTTTTTTGGGATCAAGTAGAGCATAATTTTCCATTGCCTGGTAAAAAGATCTACACTAGGCAAAAGAATTTTCCTTTGTGCTTCCACAACCGTTCACCAATTAATGATACAACATGTAAACCCATGTTTCCTCTACGCTGAGACAATGAAACCTTTCACTAATTCTTTCCTAAGTTCGACACATTATATACAACCTACCCATTCGGATATAACCCAATAACTTGGGATACATAATGTGGATACAATAATTAACAACAGCTGCAGAAGAACCAGGCACCATCCTATGTTCATGACCATATTGATCATTACAGCTTGTCGCCTTCCCTGCTCCACTCTAGCCGCATCAACTTCCTCGGCTTTGGCTGACTGCTGCTGCAGGCTGCGTCGAATGTTCTTGATGCCGGTGGCATCATCAATGATTTCTTTACAATGTTCACATTATAATGTTTCGTCTCTGCAATAGGGTACCTGAATGATTTGCTGGGAGATGATCTACTTGATCGCGGCATAGACCATTGTAGAGGTTCTTTTGCGGTGGTGGTGGTGGTGGTGGTGTGGACGAGATCAGCACTCTTCTCATTCAAAGACAGCTTAAGCTTCTTTGAAGTCCTCGTCTCGTTGGGTGTGTTGATAAGGTTGTCAGATTTCACTTTTGATTTTGGTATTGCAAATGTGTTTTCAGATTTCTCGTTTGGTTTGAAGTCGTGAGCTCTCATGGACTTCTGGGAAGGTCTTTTTTGCCATTTTATCGCTCCATTAACATTTTTCTTCGAGGCATGAGCGGCCATACCACTAAGTATTTGAGCGGCAGCCAGTGCTCTTGGAGAATCTGTCACGAATAGAGGCGAAGTTGTGTTAAGGAGAGAATTGGTACACATTTAGAAACAGCAATCACACAGAAACAGTGTGTGATTGATCCAACCCTATCGATTAGACAAGTAACGGAAACTTTCTAATTCAAACAATGTGATGTAAAGGACACCACAAGAAGCGTACCAGTTATTCAACTAACCTAAGAAACCTTTAGACCAACAATGAACTCTTTAGATTGCAAACTGAACAGCCCCAAAAGGAAAATCCAGAAAGTCCACTCATATAGCAAGAATACAGTATCATCTCATAGAAGACCACTACTGGATGATTTAATACAGTGGTTTCATTCATCCTCACGATCATGCTGTTCTCTTTTGTTTTTAATTATATTTATTTGAAAATTTGTATCATTAATATACCTGATTGTTTTTAGTTACTCCATGCACGTGTAAATGTGCAAAGAGATGTGGGGCCAATCCTAGTAGTTTAGTTAATAATACTGACACCTCTATAAGTATGCGTATATAGACTGTAAGCCATAAAAAGATGTGCACGCAAAAAAATATCCTTATATAAATATGAATCGCAAAGCAAGATTGGACACTTGGAAACTACACACTAGATTTTGCATATACAGTAATAAAAGAAGCTTCCCCATAAATCCTACTTCAGATGAATAAAGAAAGTATGCGCATAATTAGATTGAAACGATGGTTGAAACTAGCTTCTGATAAGAAATATTACCTGGAGAAACCTGGGAATCTACTGAGCGTGCAGAAAATGGTAAATCTTGCTCAGTAATGCTGACAGATTTAGGCAGCTTTTTTTCATTTATCGCGGGTACCAAACTATGAAATTCTGATGGCACTAAACTCTGATCATATTTGAGTGATTGCAGCTCCGCAAGGAAACAAGAGTTGGTCTCCCGAGAAGTGATAGGGTTTTCCATTTTTACCCATCTACCTTGGCATGTGCTCCTACTTGTAGATAATTTAACTGCATCCGAATAAGATTTACAATGACCAGCAGAAGCATTTGACCAAGAAAAAGGTGGCAAACAACCTCGGTAAGATACAGGCTTGCTTAAACGTAGATCACTATTATTCCTTGAAGCTGCGGTAGGTTTGGCCGCATCCAGGAGTAGAAACTCCAAATCCCTGGGTGGAGGAAGTGCGAGGCGCTCCAGAATATCTTTTGGCTGGTATTCTGGGAAGTCAAGTATATTGGCAGCGTTTTCGAGCTTGCTACCAGAATCCTGAACCTTTAAGAACAAATTAGAGCAACGTAGTTAGTAGCATTTAATTATTACTATGCATAGCTGTCGATCTTAAGCTAATGTGTCATTACCCTACTACATCATAAAACAAGTACAGTGGCACTGGATTACACACTACCAAATAAGGTAATGTCACTATTTTTAACTAGAGAGCATCTTTAAGCTTCTAAAGCATAAGTTCCATCTGGCCAGATGATCTCACTAAAGTCAAAACAAAACAATTAAAAAAAAAAAAAAACAGCCCGCTATGTGGTGCACTGCACAATCCACCTAACTTCCTTTGTAAATGAAAATTCACCTGATTGGTTCACACTGCATAGAACAAAATTCGGATGCTAAAGAAAATTGATGGTAAATGTTCAAGATATTGTGTTGAGAAAGAGAGATAAAATATGATTATGCCATTATTGTTGGTTAAAGTACCTTATATATCATTAAACCATATTTGTAGACACTCCAAGATAACTTATATTAGGTTTCTTTTCAAACTAACCTTTTGACATGAAGATAGATCTGTCATGTTAGTGTCTTGTTTATCACTGCCACTTTTGCTTGCTACAGAAGAACCAGAAGTCAGAAGGCATGAAGGAATATTATCTCGATAATAGCCACCATCAATCTCCACAATCTGTGGCTTTACTTTTCGCGTCTGAAGAATAGACCAAACATCTCTGACTGAATGCAATATATTCGAGTTCGAATTTGTAGATTTCTTTCCCTTATCCTTAGTGAAACTAGGACACTTATAACTGCCATCAAGGAGCTCATTCAGTGACAGCTCATCGACATGCTTTGTGACATCCTCCAAATCTGGTCTCGAGCCATATACTCCTGAATAAAGTTTCAATATGCAATTGTGTAAATTTCATAAGTTCACATCTTCACAAGTCAAACCTAGATATGGAAACTCATAAAATGAACTAGCTACGGGAAATGAATCAAAATGCAAAAGCTCAAGAGTATAACAATCACAGCATGATAAAATTTGAAGATGCACCTCTGCTGAGCATGCAATGCAGAGGTTAGTTCGAATAGCATATGAAAGTCAAATGGCATAGCCAAACGCAAAGTATCACGGATTTTGGATGTGTAACAGGCTAAATGACTGTACGATCTTCATCCCTATAAGTTGATCACAATAGGATATTAGAGAATCCCTACTCCATATTCTGAATCCGAGCAAGGCCTAGATTGTACAATAAACTTTAGGGTATATTCAACTATCTAAAAACACGTAATATGAAAGGTTGACATTTTAGAGGATTTACTTAACTAGCTACACCTCAATAACAGATACCCATTGTGCGTGTCTGTAAGATCTTTTTCTCTTTCTTTTTTTTTTATTTATATTTTGTTTTTGTTTTTTTTTTGGCGGGGGGGGGGGGGGGAAGAGAGAGAGAGAGAGAATAAGTGAAAAGTGAAAACACAAACATAGATGTAATAAAATCTATTTGTTCACAGTTGGATGCTTAGTACTTTCTTAATTTAGAAGACTAGCGAAATAAAGTTGAACACAATGAAGCAATTAAGAAATGTAGCAGACTTATATCTGCAGCTTCTGCCATATAGCTAGAGATATTCTTTGCTTCTTTATTCAGAAAAAGTAGCTAGCAATCACCTGGTATTGGAAAAGGAAATTGAGAAAAGGAAATACTGAAGTTAAATGAAGCAAAAAATGGTATTGAGACATAATTGTATTACCACGGTACTGTACACTGACACACATTAAAGTAAACTGCAGTTGACATTATTTCTATATCAAAAACTCAATAATACTTCACTTATATGCTTACAGGTAACCAAAATCAGCATTTCAACATCTGAATAGCACCAAGTGAAACTACCTAATGAAATAACAGTGAAGACTGAAGACCAAAAATACACGGGTCAAGTAAACTATTCAAAATGTTAGATGTTATATCAAGAATGTTATTCCTCCAGACCTAAAATACACAAATCAAGTAAACTATTCAATTTTTCGATGACATACCAAGAATGTTATTCCCTCCAGCAGCTGAACTGAAGCTTGCTAATCCACTCTTCACAGAGAAAGAATCACATTTTCCCTTCAAAGCTTTACCATTTCTCTTATCACCTCGCTTGCCATTTAAGTTTGTCTTCTGCTTAAGCGTATGAGATTTCTCTGCAATGAGATTAATGGGGAGAAAGCGTATTATAATGGCATATTTCACCATATTGTAAGAATATCAACTCAAACTTCAGTTCGGCTACAAATTATTCTACCATGATAACAGCACTTTTTAACTGCCACTTTCAAATATCTAAAACAGATGCATAAAAAACAGCATACTGACAGTACATTAAGTGAGGAGCTTCATGTAGAACTTGAAAACCACCCAGGAACCGGGAATTTAACATGATGATCTATCGGTAAGTACTTCATTCTCATATGACACTTCCTATGAAAAACTAAAAAGGTGCATGTCCTCATCTTGAAGAGAAATATATATCTAACCATGAGAATGCAGACTAATAATACTAACTTCTTATAGCATCAACTGGTTTATCAGCTCTAAAAGGAAAATATTTTTTGCGACACATAAATGAAGCAAGAGATATAGTCCCAATACAAAGTAATAATAATAATATACTCTAATAAGAAAGAAATGTGATCTGTCTTCATACTGAGTAGATATTACAAAATTCATCATTCGAAACTACATATATGTAAACATTAGTTTGGGTAAAAATCAATTTTCATAGCCAGCAACTTACTAAAAGAAAACATCTTATTCTAGTATGTTCTTATTCACAGCCTTTACGATACAATATAATTATGTACTGTGGAAGAAAGTTTGTAGAAAGTGTAAACTAGACCCAAGACTCGAACATGATATTTTGAGGATATCCTTCAAAGCCTCTGACTATTTCACCTATGCCTTGCGGTTATAATAATTCCAGATTTTGATTAGAAAGCTTTTCCTTAGTGTCAATATGATAGTCCTTATTCATTTCATCATTTGTAAGAACCTTAGCTCTTGCATTGGATGCAAAAAAGTTAAGAAACCTCATACACCATAATAGGTGTTATAGAGTACAGACTAATGAAGTGTCTGTGCATGTTTGAGCTCAAGGTTGACATAAGAAGTTAAGAACAAACCGTCCAATCATAGTGGAAGGTAAAGAGGAAGGAAGAGTCAGAGAGGGATGCAGTTGCTTCAACCACTATTTCCAAATCCATACCCATCCTCCTAGTAAGTGAAATAACTGGCATCTCTACTTTGCTGCTTCTTTATGCTTATTGCGGAAGTGTAAAGAGAAAATATCAAGGAAGCATTACAGGCAAGGAAAAAAGCTTTGGAAGGAAGAGAGGACGGAGGTGCAAATTGAGAAATTTTCTACAGTTTTGAACCGGAGAGTAGTTGTATCAGTATTAAGTACAGCTGATTGGTCACCCTTTGTTATAGGAGAAGGTCTGCGAAGGTCATGTGCGACACGTGTGGAGTCACATGATCGATCTCCAGCTTGAGCGTGGAGAAGCTACGGAAGACCACAAATTGGGAAGAGTGACCTCAGCATGTTTAAGATGACCAAGCATAGTGATCCCATGGGCAGAGAGTAAAAATAACCACACAACTTTAGACAAGGACATCTCCTTTAATATGTAACCACGGAAGCAGCAAACTAGCCTAGTAGCCCCTGCACGGGCTGATAGATAGTTCTGGGACAGTGGTGGACAAGCATGCGGACACGGCCTTGCAATGGCAAAGAATCTACACTCATGTTGCTTGTGCTTCAATCATTGGAGAATCTTTGAGCACCCTTTTACCACACCAGCTCTAGCATTTCCACTCAATGAGAAGGCACATTAATAACATTTCAAGCAAGTTATCTAAACTATGGAAACTTCAAAAGAGCCGCCGAAGCACCAATAAATCAACATATGAAAATCTAAATTATAAAATAATCACTTATTCAATTAATGGAACCACTATTATTAGTAACAACCAAGTTGGAAGAGTTACATCTAGACTATCTCTCTCTTTAAGGCAATTAAAACATGAAAAATATGCTGAGTTTTGAAATAACCATAACTCACCAAGTCCCCATTTAACCCTAGTTAGGAACATATGATTTTATATGTGGATATTCATGTCAAACTAAAACATGTTTGAGCCTTTAATAGAGTGAAAAATTTAAAAGAGAGAAACATTGTACATAATGTTTATGATAGTTCGGGAATCAGCTTCTGTGCTTTAAGTAGATAACACCGCCAAATACTACAGAGAACGAAACATAGTAATTATGTGCTCATATAGGGATAAAAATCTATATTAAACTAACTCTTTCTAGGACACTGCCGCTATGTTGATGGTCGTTAATTGAAAACCTTACCAATGGATATGAGTGGCAATATTCTACTTTGCAGCCATTCAGAAGATCTATTACCTGCCACTCTTGAAGGAGACAATCCACCTTCCTTGGCTTTACGCTTTATATCAGCTTCAGTTTCGTTTATGGAAACTTCCAGTTGTGCGCGTGATCTTTTAGAACAACCACTATTACTTTTTGGCACTTTCCCAGACTTCCGTTGTTGTTGCTTAGCCTCTGGCTCAGGCAACAATAAAAGAGGATTACTTGTGCTCCCATTATTGAGGGCCTTGGATGGCTCTTCGACACAAGGACTGGATTGTTGATCTGCACACTTACAAAGCTCACCATTTACCATCTTATTCCTGGCAGCTGCTTCTGTGGCTTTAGAAAAACAATTTCACTATTACACAATCGCATCCACTAACACATAAGCTAAAGTAACACAGTGCTTACAGTCTGAAAGTTTTTACCAATCCATGGTTAGTTTCACAAATCCATAACATGAGAGGTAAGGAAAATAAGGCATTTCCTAATTCTTTCCTTACATTAGTAAAAAAAACTCCTGACATTAGTAAAACATGATCCTTGTCAATTTAATTCGATAATCAAAATCAAAACATCAGGTATGAAAAACACCAACATCAACCAGCATAAGAAAATCCATTTCACCAAAACAAAATTCACTAAAACTTTCAAACAGTAATTCCATTAAATTCAAGCATAAAACCAAAACCCTGAAGATTATACAAAAGAAAATCAACCATAAAATTCAAATGAAACTATGTGAATAAAAAAGGTTACCTTTTTTGTCAGGAAAAGAGGTCGAGGAATTCATTTTAGGGCCAGCAACAATTGAAACACGTTCGGACTGGACTTCCTTCACCGTAACTCCAACACCACCACAACCTTCGGATCCCATGAGCTTCGACACCGTGACGGCCGCCGGAAAAGGGAACCCACGGCATCCATCACCACTCCACCAAACAACCCATTTCAACAAATCAAGCTAAAAACAACCCATCTCAACAAATCAAGCTAAAAATAACTCATTTCAACAAAATCAAGACAATTCAAACCAAGTTTCAAAAAATTATGAACGACCCAAAAGAACCCATTTTTATAAGAATCTCAACACCAATTCAAACCCAGATTCCAAAAAATTTAAAACAGCTAAAAGAATCCATTTCAAGAATTTCAAGAACTACTTTTTGACTAAAAAATGAAGAGAATGTTAGGTTTTGACTACGGAGTAGAGCAAAAAGAGAGATTAGGGGGGATTTTGAGCTCTGTTGCGGCTGTGAAGGAAGAGGGTCCTAGGGCACGAAAATGGGGGCGAAGAATGAGAGGTATTTATACTTTGCGGGAAAAGACCAAGTCCTAGCTACATTTTGTAAGTCGGTGAGGAATATTCCGGTGTATTGGCCGTAAGCGTGATCTACGGATGCGTTGAACTTTTGGTCCCACGTGGTATTATCCAAATCATCGAAATCAATTATAGAGTTATGTTCAGGTACGAATGGATTGTTTAAGAAGATAATTTTGAACCAATTGATACATAACACGTGTACTGAAGGCTAGATAACGTAGGACAGTAGAGTTTGGAAGCAGCTATATATTAACCTCTCGTCCTTAGAGGATTATACCCCTAAAGACGAAATTCAAGTCCTAAATTAACCTTTAGTAGAAAGAATTTAAGAACATTATGGTACATAGGATAATCATAGTAATATATTTAATATTTTTACATTTTATAAAAAAGAGTTTTATTTAATTATTTTCTCAATTTATGTAAAATAAATCAATAAATATAACATTAATGTGAATTTATATAATTTTGATCAGTATAATAATTAATATTTCTTCCGTTTCAAATTATAAAATCAGTGGTGACTTTTGAAAGTTAATTTAAATATTTTTATACTCAATAATAAGAATAAGATGATTCATTAAAAAATATGGAGCAAAAAAATTTACAATTAATATTACATTTATTTTGTATAGTTTACAATATTCATCACTACACTAATTAAAATTAAAAAAAATTATGTCAATTTTAAATTTAATACATCTTAAACTTTAAAACAAACAATAATAATATTATACTCCCTCCAATTTCCATTTATTAGTCATTTTAGGGATAATCTTTGTGCCCTCTAAGTTTCTACCTTCATAATTTCCTCTAAATTATCAAGACAACTTTTTATATATTTAAAATGACCCCATATATTTATTTATCTTATTTCAATTAATGTTAGTTGCGACAATACATATCAATTTTAATAGTAAAATTAGAACAATAAATATTTTCCTTAATCAGTGTGCAATATCTTAAAATGCCAAATAAATAAGAATAGAAGGAGTAGTATTATAAATTATTTAAAAATTATTACTAAATATAAAATTATTATTTTGAAAGTTAAAAGTTCACATCGCAATTTAAATTATAAAACTTTATAAATTGTTTAAGATCAAAATTAAATGAGTCTCTTTTTATAAAAGAAATGGAATATAAATCGTATTATCCTACTTATGGTAATAATGTCATAATAGTTATGATACCTATACTGTAATTATGACTAATATGTTATGGCCAGATTGTAATTACGAATATCATATTATAATCGGATTGTTATGATTATCATAATCATGGTAACTTTGAATGCTACATTACCATGATTATGTTATATAAAATAAAATAAAATCATAAGAATGTTATGATTATGTTATAGTGTAAAATAAAATAAAATAAAATCATAAGGATGTAATGTAAGACCCCAATTTTTATGAATAAAATTGAATTTCTCTATATATATTATTTTGAAATAGTAAGGAGTTGATTTGATGAATGTGATAAGTTGTGGGGTGATTTGTGCAAGTTTTACAAAAGTAAGTAAGTGGCCATAAAATATTCATTGTGTCGGAGAATATTCGTTTGGTCGGAGAATATTCTTTTGTAGGAGAATATTCGTACGACAGCGCAATCATTTGTGGGCCCCATAACGAAAAATTAGTCGGATGAAGAAAACGACAAGAATAATTTTTCTAAAAAATAACAGCGTAGTTGTTACCGTTAAAACTAGTTGAAATACCTAGTGATAAAAGAACAGTAATACGCGTGGTTGCACAGTAGTACACGGTATTGTACAGTATCTTTGATTATTGATGCTTACATGAGAAGTCACTCAGTTTTATTCAATTATTGCCACAGTAGTTGATGCATAGTATCTTCTATTATTGATTCAATTATTGTCACAATATCATCTGCATAATATTTTATATTATTAAATTAATAATTGAGACGACACAGTTATTCATATTATTATTTGTATTATTGACAATGTCTAAAAAATTCTGTCGAGGAAAGGGGTTAGGTTATTTAATTGCGCGTCAATAGAGAGAAATCCTTATCGAAAATCCCCCTCTTTCCTGGGAATGATCTGGTTGTTAATATTGCAAGTTATAATATTATTAATGAATAATTATTGTTTAAAAATGTGTTTTGTGAAGCTAAGTTTGAAATAAATAGAGGAGATTTTTATGAAGAATTTGTTATAAATTTCGCTTTTTACATGAACCCCCACTTATTCATTTTTTAAAATAATCGGTAGAAAGTTATAAAGTATGTTAGTATATATATATATATATAAAGTTTTATTTTATTTGATTATTATATTATTATTTTGAAAGTTGGGCGTCTGTGAAATCGAAGAAATCAGTCCGTGATTTCTTTCAACGGTTGGTCCGTGAAATAAATTCTAAATAGTATCATTTCATTCTCTTATAAATAAGATGCTTAGTTTAGAAATAAAAATCACACCAGAATAAAAAAAAATTCTCCCTATATATCGAGCGTATTTCTTGTGAGTATTTAGATACTTTGAGTATTGATAACAGTTCAAGTTTTCGTCCACATAATATCCGATATTTTAGTTAAAACTACTATCTTGTGTAAGGTAAGGGATGTTATTTTCTTTCATAAATAATGTTATTCTTTTCAATATCATTATACCAAAATATTGGCATGGATTTTATTATGAAATTCTTATTTTTTTCGTCGGGGTTATTATTCACGTATACGGCACTATTCACGTATACGACACTTGTGACGCCCCCAGAATAGGTCCAGTCAACCCAACCCATTCTGAGTCGCCAAATACATGGTACAGAATTTAAATACAAACTTTATATCATACGGTTGTGCAAAATACGACCACACAACTTTGAGTGTCAATACAAATATGTAGAAAATATTAATATTCAAACTAAGTCCTCATTACAATTATTATCATACTATTTATTAAAAATAGTGAGGACTACTACTGCTCTAACTCGGACCATCACTCTGTCCCCCGACTAGTTCCCGCAATATTCTCATTTCCTGAAGAGGATAACAGATGAAAAGGGTGAGCTCAACTAGCCCAGTAAAGAATATTATGACTAAGATAATGAAAAATAAATTATCGTTAGTCTTCAACAAATCAGATAAAATATAATGGACTACCAACTTTAGATCAATATTCGCAACGGAAAAAATAATTTATTAGAAGAGTTAAGTAGAGAATGAAGTCTACTATCTTCTATGATTTAAAAGTCCATCATCAAT
This sequence comes from Panax stipuleanatus, assembly GCA_020205555.1. NCBI lineage: Eukaryota > Viridiplantae > Streptophyta > Magnoliopsida > Apiales > Araliaceae > Panax > Panax stipuleanatus. The sequence continues at coordinate 19,046 of JAINUT010002186.1, forward strand.
ATTTTATCCCTGTAACATCAATCAATATACATCTCAAATCAATATTCATCTTTGCACTACAAGCCAAAGATATTCATTTGTATCATCAGTGGTCATGTTCATCTCAACACCAGTCATCTTTGCACTACAGGCCAAAGATATTCATCAGGTAATCATTCATCTTTGCTCTACAGTCCAAAGATATTTAGTTATATCACCTTCTAGGACTAAGAATAATAAAAAATATTTTAAATAACGAATCCAGTAAAATAAACGATAAGATTAAGGATTCGTATTTTAGTTTATTCAAGTTCAAGAATATTTCATAATAGTACTTTGTGGAGCAAAATTCAAGAATAAAGCTCAAAATTTAGATCCAATCAAAGATAGTAACCATAACAGACAATTTGGACAAATAAAAGAAAATTTAATTTTTCCGTGAATAGTGTCATATACGTGAATAGTGCCGTATACGTGAATAATAATCCCGACGAAAAAAGTAAGAATTTCATAATAAAATCCATAACAATATTTTGGTATAATGATATTGAAAAGAATAATATCATTTACGAAAGAAAATAATATTTTTTACCTCAAAAAGATAGTACCTCTGACTGGAATATCGGATATAATACGAAGGAAACTTGCACTAAATAGTAACACTCAAAGTATCTAAATACTCACAAAAATACGCTTGATATTATAGAGAGAGAAAACTTCTGATTCTGGTGTGATTTTCAATTCTAACCTAAGCTCCCTATTTATAGGAAAAACTTAGGATGCCAAAGGAGACTAAGTTATTAAAATAATATATTTCTTAAAAAAAATTCTCCAGCCGCCTTGTGGAAAAGAATCATTCAACAAAAAGTGGGGCCCACCATTTATTAAAAAAATATTTATTTTCCAAAACTTCAATAATTCATAATAAATAGCCCCTTTGTCAGAAAAATACAAATTCGATGTCCTTCTATAAGAAATTTAATTCTCTACAACTTTGTAGAAGGAAGTTTTTCTAAATTCCAATCATAAATTATCCGGAATCCATAAACGGATGATTTTTCACACCAAAATACTGATAGAAAACACATCAGCACTAATTCCTTCCTTTATATCCACAAAATAAATATTTCTTTATATATAAATCAATAATTAATTATTCACAAATAATATTACAGAACTACAATATTGACAACCAGGTCGTTCCTAGGAAAGAGGGGGCCTTCCGATAAGGACTTCTCCTTACTGACGCGCAATTAAATAACCCCTGCTAGACAGAACTTACTTAGACATTGTCAATAATGCTATCTAATAATATTATTCAAATAAAATGAATTATTGAGTTGATAATGTGAAATACTGTGCAGTGACAATTATTGAATCAATAATACAAACTATCAACTGTAGCCATTATTGAATCAATCATATAAAATAGCAACGTAGCAATTATTGAGTCAATAAAATATCAATGTAACAATTATTGAGTCAATAATATAAACTATTGAACAGTAATTACTGTAACAATAATTGAGTAAGTGCCTTCTCACGTAAGAATTAATAATTTAAAATACTGTGCAATACAGTGTGCTACTGTACAACACCGCGTATCACTATATTTTAACCACTAGGTATTTCAACAGTACTAACGGTAACAACTACGCCGTTATTTTATAAAAATGTTATTTCTGTCGCTTTCTATATCCGACAGTTATTCCGTTGTGGGGCCCACAAATAGCTGCGCCGTCGTACGAATATTCCCCGACAACAAGAATATTTTATAACCACTTGCTCATTTTAAAAATATTTGCACATTTCACCCATAACTTTCATATTTATCAAATCAACACATTACTATTTCGAAATAATATATAAAGAAAATTAAATCTTTATTCATAAAAGTTGGGGTCTTACAACCTCCCCTCCTTATGAAATTTCATCCTCGAAATTTACGTACGTACCTGGTATGTCGAAAAGGTGAGGATACCTCGCTTTCATTTCCGATTCCAACTCCCAGGTCATTTCCTCAATTGCATGGTTTCTCCACAAAACTTTAACTTGAGGTATAATTTTCGAGCGTAAGACATGCTCCTTCCTATCCAAGATCTTGACAGGTACCTCCTCGTACGTTAAATATTCGGCTATCTCGTCTGGTTCTAACTCAATAATGCGATTTGGATCTTTCACATATTTACGAAGCACGGATATGTGAAAAACGTTATGAACACGAGACATGCTTGGAGGTAAAGCGAGTCTATAAGCCACATTTCCTACTCGGTCAAGAATCTCAAATGGACCAATAAATCGTGGATTGAGCTTTCCTCTCTTCCCGAATCTCGTAACTCCCTTTCACGGAGCAACACGTAATAGCACATGGTCCCCAACATTAAATTTCACGTCCTTTCGATGAAGATCCGCATAACTCTTTTGTCGATCTTGTGCTGTTTGTATACGTTGTCGGATTATTTGGATCTTTTTTGTAGTCATACGTACTAACTCCGGTCCCAACAATGTTGTTTCACTCACCCCGTTCCAACATACTGGAGAGCGACACTTTCTCCCATACAATGCCTCGAATGGAGCCACGCCTATACTTGCCTGATAACTGTTGTTGTAGGAGAATTTCACCAATGTTAAGTACTTATCCCAACTCCCTTTGAAGTCTAGAACACAGAGTCTCAATAGATCTTCAAGAGTTTGAATAGTCCTCTCTGATTGTCCGTCTGTTTGAGGATGATAAGCCGAACTGAATCGTAAATCCGTACCTATAGCTTTCTGCAAACTGATCCAAAATCGTGAAGTAAATCTGGGGTCACGATCCGAAACTATGGATACCGGCATGCCATGCAATCTCACAATCTCATTCACGTACATATGAGCAAGACGTTCAAGGGAATAAGTCTCTCGTATCGGTAAGAAATGAGCAGACTTGGTTAACCTATCAACAATAACCCAAATTGCATCTATGCCTTGAGAAACCTTAGGAAGACCCGTAACGAAATCCATCGTAATATGCTCCCACTTCCATTTTGGAATCTCCAGTGGTTGCAATGGACCCTTCGGTACTTGATGCTCCGCCTTTACACGTTGACAAGTCAAACATCTCGAAATAAACTCTGCGATCTCTCTCTTCATATTGCTCCACCAAAATGTATGTCGAAGATCACGATACATTTTGGTACTCCCAGGATGGATTGCGAATGGTGTGTTGTGTGCCTCCATCATGATTCTATGCTTCAAGTCAGAATCGTTAGGGACACAAAGTCTGGAGTTGACTCGAAGTATTCCCTCTTCATCGATTTTTGCTTCTGGAATGGCACCTTCTTGCACTTTCTTCTTCATCTTCATCAGCTCCGTATCCGTAGCTTGAGCAGCTTTAACTTTATCAATCAAAGCTGGTTCTACGCGTATACTTGATATCATCGTACTCGTTCCCACATATGATCTTCTACTCAACGCGTCAGCTACCACGTTCGCTTTTTCAGGATGGTATTGGATGGTATGATCGTAATCTTTCAACAGCTCAAGCCAACGTCGTTGCCGCATGTTGAGTTCCTTCTGAGTGAAGAAATATTTAAGGCTCTTATGATCCGTATAAATCTCCACTTTCTCTCCGTACAAGTAATGTCTCCAGATCTTCAACGCGAAAACGACAGCTGCCAACTCTAGATCATGAGTAGGATAATTCCTCTCATATTCTTTGAGTTGTCGCGAGGCATAGGCTATGACTTTCCCATGTTACATGAGAACACATCCTAACCCTTTGCCCGAAGCATCGCTGTAGATAACAAATCCATCCGAACCAGATGGTATTGTCAGAACAAGTGCCGAGATAAGTCTTCTCTTGAGCTCTTGGAAGCCCTTCTCGCATTCCTCGCTCCAAACAAATTTTGTATCTTTCTGAGTCAACTGAGTTAATGGAGTAGCGATTCGAGAAAATCCCTCTACGAACCTTCGATAATAACCAGCTAAGCCCAGAAAGCTTCGTACTTCGGTCACCGACTTAGGTTGCTCCCAGCTTTGTATTGCTTCAATCTTCGCCGGGTCAACAGATACTCCACGTTTCGATACCACGTGCCCAAGAAATGCTACTTCTTCAAGCCAGAACTCACATTTCTTCAGCTTGGCATATAGCTTGTTCTCACGAATCTTTTGAAGTACCAACTTCAAGTGGTGCTCATGAACTTCACGGCTTTTAGAATAAATGAGGATGTCATCAATAAAGACAACAACGAACTGATCCAAATATTCCTTAAATACACGGTTCATCATATCCATGAAAGCAGCAGGAGCATTAGTCAATCCAAAAGACATGACTAAGAACTCGTAATGCCCGTACCGAGTTCTAAAAGCAGTCTTCGGAATATCCTCAGTTTTAATCTTCAGCTGATGATATCCAGAATGAAGACCGGTCTTTGAAAAGAATTGCGCTCCTTGCAACTGGTCGAACAGGTAATCAATACGAGGTAGCGGATACCTATTCTTGATGGTGACATGGTTCAACTCCCGATAGTCAATACAAAGTCGCATACTCCCGTCTTTCTTCTTTACGAATAAAACAGGAGCACCCCAAGGAGACGTACTAGGACGACTAAAATCGATGTCTAACAACTCTTGTAATTGGACCTTTAACTCCTGAAGTTCAATAGGAGCCATTCGATATGGGGTTTTAGAAATGGGTTTTGTACCAGGTTCAAGGTCAATAAAGAATTCAACTTCACGTTCTGGGGTTAGACCGGGAAGTTCTTCGGGAAATACATCAGGAAACTCATTAACAACGGAAATATCATTTAAATATGATGTATTCTGGTTTAGATCAGTGACATGAGCTAAGAAAGCTTGACATCCGTTTTTCAATAAACGAATAGCTTTATGACTTGAAATGATATTGACTGATTTTAGTGGTTTGGTGATTTGGATTCGCACAACAGGTTGATTAGGAATATGAAAACTAACAACCTTACGAAAATAATCAATTTTAGCATGGTAAGTGGTTAACCAGTCAATTCCTAAAATCACGTCAAATGCAAGTATTTTCAAAGATATAAGATCAACATGTAAGGTAAGGGTACCAATCTGAATCAAGCAAGATTTGTAAACTGTAGATGTAACGAAGGTTTCTCCTAACGGAGTTTCAACAAATAAGTCAAAGTCTAAGTTATCAGAAGTCAAGTTCAAACGTTGAGCACAAGCAGGTGAAATAAAAGAATGGGTAGCACCGGTATCTAACAAGGTGTAAACTTCGCAAGAGTTTATGATCAGCTTACCCGTAATCACCTCGTGCGGATTCCTTGTGTTTTGGGCTGTCACGACAAACGCTCTTTCAGGAATCACCGACTTTGACTTGTCCGAAACCGCATTTGGAATCACCACCCCCGCTGGATTTGGTTTCGCAATAGAACAATCTCGAGCTATATGTCCTTCTTTTCCACAGTTATAACATGCTTTGAACTGTTGTGGGCAGTTTGGGCTGATGTGTCCCTCTTTCCCGCACTTATAGCATACGACCGGTGGTCGTTCTCCTCCCCTAGAAACAGTTGATGCTGGTGCTGATGTCGACGTCTTCACGTTCTCATTGTTGTACCTTCTCTTCTTGAAATCTCCCCCCGATTCGCTTCTTCTACTATCATGGCCACGATTACCACCGGAATGGTTACCGCTTCGATCATACTTTCCTCCTCGCTGGTTGTCATTGCTCCGATGACTGCTGCCACCGGTACGACCTTGGTTGTGGTCCCTCGGTTGAACATAATCATTATCTCGTTCTAATAACTGGGCCCTGTTCACTACATCCGAATATAGAGAAAATTTATGAGAAATGAGGTATTGACGTATTTCGGGTTTCTAACCTCTTAGAAACATCTGTGTCATACGTTCCTCATTCTCCACCAAATGAGGTGCAAACCTGGACAGCTCCGCGAACTTAGCCTCGTACTGGGATACCGTCACGTTGTTTTGCTCGAGTCTTATAAACTCTACCTCCTTCATATGACGAATACTTTCAGGAAAGTACTTGTCATTGAATAGTTTCTGGAACGCTTCTCAAGACATCTTGAGTGCGGCAGGCTGGGTACGTTTCACAGATTTCCACCAATAATCTGCCTCTCCACGGAACAGAAACGTGGCGAATGGAACCTTCTGTTCCTCCGTACATCCCAAGACATCAAATATCTTGGTAATTTGTTTAATCCACGTCTCCGCCTTGATCGGATCCGGCTTTCCCAGAAACTCTGGTGGTCCCAATTCTTTGAACTGCTTGGCGGTGACAATTCGCGTGTTATTATTATCTCCACCTGTATGTTGCACACGAGTCTCCCTCGTCTGGTTTTGCATGAACTGTAGAAAACTTCTAAACATCTCATCGTTTATCGTCTGACCAGCGTTGTTTTCAGGATGAACATTGTCTTCTTGTTGCACGTTCTCCTGGTTAGTGATTAAAGGTGTCTCAACGGTCTCATTCACTTAGTTGTTAACATTCTCAGCTGCCATTCTCAAATACTGCCATAAAACAAGGGTTAATTAAACAAATCAACATATCACATATTAACCCTATGCTCCGACTGACCAATTAAATACCACATAAGCTTAGGTAGGACATACTAGCGAAGGATTTACTCGTCTCTCCCCTCCTAGTTCTATTCTCCGATCTCCGCCAGAAATCATATCCTTAAGCTCTGATACCAACTGTGACGCCCCCAGAATAGGTCCATTCAACCCAACTCATTCTGAGTCGCCAAATACATGGTACAGAATTCAAATACAAACTTTATATCATACGGTTGTGAAAAATACGACCACACAACTGTGAGTGTCAATACAAATATGTAGAAAATATTAATATTCAAACTAAGTCCTCATTACAATTATTATCACACTATTTATTAAAAATAGTGAGGACTACTACTGCTCTAACTCGGACCATCACTCTGTCCCCCGACTAGTTCCCGCAACATTCTCATTTTCTGAAGAGGACAACAGATGAAAAGGGTGAGCTCAACTAGCCCAGTAAAGAATATTATGACTAAGATAATGAAAAATAAATTATCGTTAGTCTTCAACAAATCAGATAAAATATAATGGACTACCAACTTTAGATCAATATTCGCAGCGGAAATAACAATTTATTAGAAGAGTTAAGTAGAGAATGAAGTCTACTATCTTCTATGATTTAAAAGTCCATCATCAATATTTTATCCCTGTAAAATCAATCAATATACATCTCAAATCAATATTCATCTTTGCACTACAGGTCAAAGATATACATTTGTATCATCAGTGGTCATGTTCATCTTAACACCTGTCATCTTTGCACTATAGGCCAAAGATATTCATCAGGTAATCATTCATCTTTGCTCTACAGGCCAAAGATATTCAGTTATATCACCTTTTAGGACTGAGAATAATGAAAAACATTTTAAATAACGAATCCAGTGAAATAAAGGATAAGATTAAGGATTCGTATTTTAGTTTATTGAAGTTCAAGAATATTTCATAATAGTACTTTGTGGAGCAAAATTCAAGAATAAAGCTCAAAACTTAGATCTAATCAAAGATAGTAACCATAACAGACAATTTGGACAAATAAAAGAAAATTTAATTTTTCCGTGAATAGTGTCATATACGTGAATAGTGCCGTATACGTGAATAGTAATCCCGACGGAAAAAGTAAGAATTTCATAATAAAATCCATGACAATATTTTCGTATAATGATATTGAAAAGAATAATATCATTTACGAAAGAAAATAACATTCTTTACCTCAAAAAGATAGTACCTCTGACTGGAATATCGGATATAATACGAAGGAAACTTGCACTAAATAGTAACACTCAAAGTATCTAAATACTCACAAAAATACGCTTGATATTATAGAGAGAGAAAACTTCTGATTCTGGTGTGATTTTCAATTCTAACCTAAGCTCCCTATTTATAGAAAAAACTTAGGATGCCAAAGGAGACTAAATTAATAAAATAATATATTTTAAAAAAAAAATTCTCCAGCCGCCTCGTGGAAAAGAATCATTCAACAAAAAGTGGGGCCCACCATTTATTAAAAAAATATTTATTTTCTGAAACTTCAATAATTTATAATAAATAGCCCTTTTGTCAGAAAAATACAAAATCGATGTCTTTCTATAAGAAATTTAATTCTTTACAACTTTGTAGAAGGAAGTTTTTCCAAATTCCAATCATAAATTATCCGGAATCCATAAACGGATGATTTTCCACACCAAAATACTGATAGAAAACACATCAGCACTAATTCCTTCTTTTATATCCACAAAATAAATACTTCCTTATATATAAATCAATAATTAATTATTCACAAATAATATTACAGAACTACAATATTGACAACCAGGTCGTTCCTAGGAAAGAGGGGGCCTTCCGATAAGGACTTCTCCTTACTGGCGCGCAATTAAATAACCCCTCCTAGACAGAACTTCCTTAGACATTGTCAATAATGCTATCTAATAATATTATTCAAATAAAATGAATTATTGAGTTGATAATGTGAAATACTGTGCAGTGACAATTATTGAATCAATAATACAAACTATCAACTGTAGCCATTATTGAATCAATCATATAAAATAGCAACGTAGCAATTATTGAGTTAATAAAATATCAATGTAACAATTATTGAGTCAATAATATAAACTATTGAACAGTAATTACTGTAACAATAATTGAGTAAGTGCCTTCTCACGTAAATATTAATAATTCGAAATACTGTGCAATACCGTGTGCTACTGTGCAACACCGCGTATCACTATATTTTAACCACTGGGTATTTCAACAGTACTAACGGTAACAACTACGCCGTTATTTTATAAAAAGGTTATTTATGTCGCTTTCTATTTTCGACAGTTATTCCGTTGTGGGGCCCACAAATAGTTGCGCCGTCGTACGAATATTCCCCGACAACAAGAATATTTTATAACCACTTGCTCATTTTAAAAATATTTGCACATTTCACCTATAACTTTCATATTTATCAAATCAACACCTTACTATTTCGAAATAATATATAAAGAAAATTAAATCTTTATTCATAAAAGTTGGGGTCTTACAACACTATTCACGAAAAAATTAAATTTTCTTCTATTTGTCAAAGTTGGCTATTATGGGTCCTATCTTTGATTGGATCCAAGTTTTGATCTTTATTCTTGAATTTTACTCCACAAATTATTATTATGGAATATTCTTGAACTTGGATAAACTAAATTACGAATCCCTAATCTTTGTCTTTTATCTCACTTAATTCGTTATTTATATTATTTTTCATCATTCTCAGTCCTAAATGGTGATATAACTGAATATTTTTGGCCTGTATAGCAAAGATGAATGATTCCCTGATGAATATCTTTGGCTCGTAGTGCAAAGATGGGCAGGTGTTGAGAACATGATCACTGGAGATACAAATGAATTTCTTTGGCCCGTAGTGCAAAGATGAATATTTGATTTGAGATATATTTTGATTGATGTTAATAGGGATAAAATATTGATGATGGACTTTTAAATCATAGAAGATAGTAGACTTCATTCTCTACGTAACTCTTCTAATGAATTGATATTTTCGCTGCAGTTGTTGATCTAAAACTTGTTGTCCATAATATTTTATCTGATTTGTTGAAGACTAACGATAATTTATTTTCATTATCTTAGTCATAATATTTCTTTACTAGGCTAGTTGAGCTCATTCTTTTCATCTATTGTCCTCTTCAGGAAATGAGAAAGTTGCGGGAACTAGTCGGGGATCAGTGTGATGGTCAGAGTAGAGCAGTAATAGTCCTCACTATTTTTGTAAAATAGTGTGATAATAATTGTAATAAAAGAGGACTGAATTTGAGTGTTTATATTTCGTATTATATACGATTTGTATTGAAACTCATAGTTTGTGTGGTCGTATTTTGCACGATCGCATGTTATAAAAGATTATATTTGGATTCTGTAACATGTATTTGGCGACTCAAAATGGGTTGAGTATTAAACCTATTTTGGGGACGTCATAGTTGGTATCAGAGCTTAGGGATATGATCTCTGACGGAGATCTGAGAATAGAACTAGAAAGGGAGAGACGAGTAAAACCTTCGCTAGTGTGTCCTATGTAAGACCCCAAATTTTATGAATAAAGATTTAAATTTTTTTATATATTATTTTGAAATAGTAAGGTGTTGATTTGATAAATGTGATAAGTTATAGGTGAAATGTGCAAATATTTCAAAATAAGCAAGTGGTTATAAAATATTCATTGTTATCGGAGAATATTCGTTTGGTCGTGAAATATTCTTGTTGTCGGAGAATATTTGTACGACGGCGCAGCCATTTGTGGGCCCCACAACGGAATAATTGTCGGATATAGAAAGCGACACCTTTTTATAAAATAACGGCGTAGTTGTTACCGTTAGTACTGTTGAAATATCCGGTGGTTAAAATACAGTAATACACGGTGTTGCACAGTAGCACATGGTATTGCACAGTATTTCGAATTATTGATTCTTACGTAGGAAGGCACTTACTCAATTATTGTTACAGTAATTACTATTCAATATTTTATATTATTGATTCAATAATTGCATAATATTTTATTGGTTCAATATTTGCTACGTTGATATTTTATATCAATAAGTGCTATTTTATATTAGTGATTCAATAATTGTCATTGCACAGTATTTTAAATTATCAAATAAATAATTCATATTATTTGAATAATATTATTAAATAGCATTATTGACAATATCTAAGGAAGTTCTGTCTAGGAAAGGGGTTGAATAATTGCGCGCCAGTAAGGAGAAATTCTTATTGGAAGACCCCCTCTTTTCTGGGAACGACCTGGTTGTCAATATTGTAGTTCTGTAATATTATTTGTGAATAATTAATTTTTGATATATATGATAAGGAAATATTTAGTCAATGTGGATTTAAACGGAGAAATTTTTAACATGTGACATTTGTTGAAAGTTGGTATTTTATCTTTTTCGATAAAATAATTCATTCAAATATATTATTATAATATTGCATTATAGTAGTATGATGTGATTATATAATAGTATGATTTTTATAATTTGAATGGTAACATTATTATAATAAATTCATGGTATAAAAGTAAAATGAGGTAGAAGAGAATAAATTTAATTTGAATTCTTATGATGTAAGCAATGATGTCATCGGAACGATGAGGTAAATAATGATGTCATCGGAACAATGAGGTATGCAATGATGTCATAGAATCGATGATGTAAGAGATGATGTCATAAATTATGGCGAACAGACTATTTTACTCTTACTCTGCCGAGCCTATAAATAGAAGCTCATTTCTTCATTATTTCTCACCAATTCACTAAAGCTGTAGAGAGAGAAAGTATAGAGAGAATAAGAGAGAAAGAAGAAGAGTATTCTGCTATTACACTAATGCAGTCTCCAAAATTTTAAGGTAAGGGATATTATTTTTCTCGTAAAGGGTATTATTTTTTTCGTATTCATGAATAGAGTTATTTTCTTTCAATACTCGTAAGGGTTGTTATTCCATTCTTTATTATTTTGTTGGAATAACCTGTCTACGCGGACTACCACATGCATGGTGAAATTCTGTTGTTATTTTATTCTTTATTATTATGTGGAAATAACCTGTCTACGCGGACTACCGCATGCCTGGTGAATAACCCTTCGTATTCAGTTGTTATTAAATTGTGAAAATAATCTATCTGAGCGTACTACCGCCTGACGGGTGAAAATTCAATTGCAGTTTCGTATATTGTTTCATTTCAGATTCCTAACTCTAAACTTACTACGGTAAGTATTGCTTCTATAATTCCTGAAATGATCAAAAATTCCTTGACTTTTGCGCTTTATCTAATATCATTTCACTGGAATATTGGTCTGAACTTTCTTATGAATTTTTTTATCTTTTCATGTCGAGTTACTAGTCACGATAAAAATATATTTCTTTTCTTTTCAAATTTTCTTTGATTGGATCCAAGTTTTGAATTTTATTCTTGAATTTTGTTCCACCATTGATTACTATGGAGTATTCTTGAATTTGGATAAACTAAATTACGAATCCCTAATCTTTGTCCTTTATCTCACTGGATTCATTTTTAAAATATTTTTCATCATCCTCAGTTCTAAATGGTGATATAACTGAATATCTTTGGCCTGTAGAGCAAAGATGAATGATTACCTGATAAATATCTTTGGCCCGTAGTGCAAAGATGGACAGGTGTTGAGATGAACATGACCACTGGTGATACAAATGAATATCTTTGGCCTGTAATGCAAAGATGAATATTTGATTTGAGATGTATTTTGATTGATGTTACAGGGATAAAATATTGATGATGTAATTTTAAATCATAGAAGATAGTAGACTTCATTCTCTACGTAACTCTTCTAATGAATTGATATTTTCGCTGCAGTTGTTGATCTAAAATTTATTGTCTATAATATTTTATATGATTTGTTGAAAACTAACGATAATTTATTTTCATTATCTTAGTCATAATATTATTTACTGGGCTAGTTGAGCTTACCCTTTTCATCTATTGTCCTCTTCAGGGAATGAGAATATTGCGAAAACTAGTCGGGGATCAGTGTGATAGTCAGAGTAGAACAGTAGTAGTCCTCACTATTTTTGTAAAATAGTATGATAATAATTATAATAAAAGAGGATTGAATTTGAGTGTTTATATTTCGTATTATATACAATTTGTATTGAAACTCACAGTTTGTGTGGTCGTATTTTACACGACCGTATGTTATAAAAGATTGTATTTGAATTCTGTACCATGTATTTGACGACTCAGAATAGGTTGAGTATTGAACCTATTTTGGGGGCGTCACATGTAACATTATCATGATCATGTTATATAAAATAAAATAATAAAAATGTTACATTATCATGATTATGTTATATAAAATAAAAGGGTTTTTTCCCCTAAGGGTACATGTTAAGCACGAAAATCAAGTGTTAGGCACTGAATTCAAGTGACGGGATCCACTAAAATATATGAGTAATTAAAATAATATTTTAGTGGGACCATATGCATTTAAAAATAAATTTTTTAATATGTGTCCTTAGGGCATATACTAAGCACACAATTTAAGGGAATATTCTCTTGAATTGTGTATATATTCCCTTGAACTTGATGCAAATACATAAATTAAAAGAATATGCACAGTTCAAGTGAATATTTTCTTAAACTTTATGCTTAGCATGTACCCTAAGGGCACATGTTAATAGGACCATTTATAAATTATATTTTAGTAGGTCCTCATCCTTTGAATTCAGTGTCCAGCACTTGATTTCCGTGTTTAGCATGTGCGCACATGTTAAGAGACCCAAAATAAAATAAAATCAAACGCAAATAAATATTGCGATAGCTTGGTAAGACTACTACAAAATTAGAGCAATGCTACTATCACATAATTTGGGTCACATAAAATTTATACATATATATAGACCTGACAAACGGGCCTGGCCAAAATGGCTCAACTTTTTTTGGGCTGAAAATATGAGGCCCGTGGCCCGGGTTGGGCCGGGCCGGCCCACATTTTTTTTATATACAAGAAAGGACAACTACCGGATATCATTTCTTAATATTGAAAGGATGAGAACTATATTATAACCAGACATATATTCTTGCCTTTTTGATAAATGGTAAAAGTGTTTTCTGTAGCAAATGTCAAATGCTTTTATAAGTTATAGATGCAATATATTTGTTTTAATTAGCCTAGGGTTGCTTAATTTAAATTTGTTTTGTTGGGGATCATTTCTGAAATAGGAAAAGTATATTATTATTGGTATATATATTCCTAGTTACTTGTTGGCAAGTACACTGAAATATTTATATAATTTGGCCCTCTTTTTTGGCCCAATTACTTTGATAATTAATTGATCCTTAATAATATTTGCAACTACTTCTGGTTAATTCATCAGAATCAATATTGTACGTACCATTTTATTTTCTTTCTATGAGAAGTAATATAATTATTGTACGTATCATTTTATCTTCTTTCTTTAATGTACGTACTGAAAGGTAGCATGTATATTAGTTTGCTACACAACCACCAAAAAAAATGGAGAAATTCTTTTTCCTGTTAGACTTGTGAGGGTATAGTGTCTTGTTTAGATACATAATATTTCTGCCTTAAAATGAATGAACATTCTGTATACTATACTATATCAAACATACTCAAGGCATAACAAATAAAGTAGCCAAACAATTTTTTTTTTAAACAAAAGTCCGCAGGGCCGGGTCACTCGCGGGCAAGTCAAAACAGGCCGAGTCAAATTTGGACTGAATCAAAATGGTCCAAATTTTAGTGAGTTAAAAAACACAAAGTCCAAAACCCAATTTTTATTGATCGGCCCCGGCCCGGTCCGGTCCGGTCCGCGGGGCCGGGCCACCTGACTATTATGACCAAAAATTATTTTATAGCATTATTTCTGTATTTATTGCTTAGCTGTATTACCCAAAACTTCAATTTTCAAATAACGCCCCTAAATCAACAATTCCAATTCTAGAGAGTGGGAACGGAGGTGACTGTCGGACGGAAAAGCGGCGTAGATGGCCGAAACGGTGGTGAATTCGGCGCCGGTGAATAGAGTGAACACCGGAGCTAGCAACGCGTTGACGTCGTCGTATGTGAATTCGTTTCGAATAACGGCAGTGGCGGACCGATTAGCTTTACACGTTTACAGTATGGAGAATAACGATACTGTTGAGTTCTTCAATCTCTGCCTTTCTCTTGCCAGGTCTATTTTATTTTTAACTATGAATTTCTTTCTTATTATGTATATATTTAATTGAATATAAGTATGTGTATTTATGTTTCCTGTTTCAGTTATTTATTTACTGGATTAAATTTGATTAATTATGATTTTTAGGTTCATTTGTCTTACTTGCATTCTAGTTTTTGTCAATGGAATTTGTCTATACTTGTGTTATAAGTGCATGTAAATGAATATATTGATTGTTACTTTGTTTTGTATTCCCCCCTTTTAGGTGGAATTGCAGATTGTTGAGCTAATTTTTTGAAAATTTTCCATTGCATAATACTTGAGAAGTTTTTGTACTGAAATTTCAAGCTCTGTTAAGTTGTAATTTAAACTGAAGTGTTGTTATCAGTATGATCATTAAATATTTATAGCTATTTTTACCATTACTATGATGTAGTTTTTATGGGTAATATGAGTGAAGTACACTGAAAATTCCCATAGACTTTATTTAACCAGATATAACTTTAATCTAATTATTTCACTGTAAGTCGGTAATCATAGCTACAATAGTCAATATAGAATTTTCTATAAAAGAAAAGCCATGTGAAACATGATTATGTTGATACTCTTTCTTGAACAAACACGATTTTTTGTGGGTGGGTGGGTGGGGGGTGGGGGGGGGTGGGTGGGGGGGGGTGTCTTAAAAAGAAGATAAATTGAAAAGAATCCCTGATTAGGAGTCAACACCAGAAACATAATGAATGAAATTAAAAATACAGGCCTAAACCTTTGTGTCAAATGGAGTTTTAAACTTGTGTATGTAGGTTATTACTTTGGTGTGGGCTCCCGTATCCCATAAACAACGTTATTGGAGCTGCAAAAGTGATTTTATGAAATCCACAAACCTCTCGACAGGAAAGTGGTGACTTCCACGGACTGGTATTTTGCTGCTACTGGTTTTGGTGGCTCTTATACCGAACTTGTAAGCTTTTGAAATCACAGAAACCTGATTTTTAGTCTACGGAGCCAGGGGCAGATCCAACCTCTTAGTTTAGTGGGTCAATTTTTTTTAAAAAAAGTCCCACAAAAAAATAATAATAATAAAATAAATCAAACTAAATAATTCCCAAATATTATTTACAATAACTTTTTCGTACTTGAAATTGGTGGATGACAGTCTCATTTTTAATAGTTACAAAATTCCACAAGCAATTACAAAAAATCTCAAAGCAATTGATAAATTTGTAAAATTATAAGAAAATAAAATAAAAATTATAACATATCGAATTTTCTCTAAAGTCTACCCAATGGGAAGAATTGGCCACGTTGCTTGACGATAAACCGAGAGACAAAGAGTTGTAGAGGGCCTAGTGGCCAAGGTAGTATAGGATATGAATTTTGGAGAATTTAATATTTTTCAATCTAAACTTTACATTTTTTTATCAAACACTCTAAAGTTTTACTCTCTTTCTTTTTGACCTTTGAAAATTCAGTGGGGTCAATTGCCTCTCCTTCCCCTTACTTAGATCTGCCCTGGTATGGAGTAAGGACCAATACTATGGGAGATTAACGGAAAGAGTAATTATTCATGGTTAGATACTACCAATTACCAAGAGAGTTAAAACTTATGCAAGAGAGTATGCAGTTAGATTTATCAGAAAACGACATGGCTTATAAGATATAGTTATTTGCAATGATCAGATTGTTTGAGAAATGCGGTTCACTTACTGTTGAAGGTTTGTAATAATGTGTGAGTAAGGAAGCTTACACTAGAAACATATGAAAAAAAATTAAAAAAATTGGAGACATGCAAAAAAGGTCTAATATGCATTAATCGGCCCAAGAGGTAATTGTTAAACTTTTGAGTTGGATTGGGTAACTTGCCCGTCTTTCATGTATTTGTGCATTAATGACAATACTTTTAAAAATTCCAATACTGATATTACTTTATACTCTGAGCAGTTTCATTCATATTAAGGCCAAATAAGAAGGATGTTAGATTTAATGATGGATAATGTCATCAATTTCATACACATACTTGTGTGTTTTGTTCCATGCTGTCCTATGCTCCAGGCATACTTATGTTGGGTGGACTTTAAAAGCGGGCTTCTATAACTCTATGGAGAGCCCATCTATATGTTCTCACCACACATTGCTGTTATGGTGGGATTCTATGTTTCCCAAGCACTTCCGGTTTAACAACACTTGGCAAAGTGCTGTGCTCAAGCCGACCCTCGTAAACACACATTTGTTTTGTTATTGATTAGGTCAGAGAAGGTGGTGGTTGCTTTAGTTGTATTGGGTTTTTATTGATTTGGTACTTTTCTTGGATGATTGATTTGTTGCAAAGTTAGATGGCCAGACCTTGGGTTATTCATTATTATATAGGTTCTTTAGATAACTAGATCTTTATGACAAGTTTAGAGAGGTGTTGGTTCATCAATAAACTAAGTTACAAGGACTCATATGGAGTATTCTGTCAGTCACAAGTATTTGAATAGTCCAATAAGGGTATTCCTCAATTATGTCAAAATTTTACCCCAAAACGAAGTATCCAATAGCCATATCCTTGACTAAGTGCCCGTGTCAAACACGAGTTCTTTATAGGAAAAAGTTAATAGTTCATGTAACATAGTCGATAAAGATGTTTAATTTGAGTTGTTTTTTGGTAAAATATCATTTTTTACTTCTCTTTGGGCTCATGCAATGGGAGCTTTTGGAGGAATTTCTTTGTTTGATCTTCAAAGAGATTGGCGGGCGGTGCTTCATTATTATTAAGTTTTTCTCTTATTTTCTTTAATTTCTTTTTAGAGGACTTGTTGTCCTCGTCATGCGTTGTAATTTTCTCTTTTAATCAATAAAATATTCTTCTTTTATTAAAAAAAATATGCTTAATTTGAACCTAACATATTTTGCTTATGTGATGATGGCCAAATGGGTAATTAGCCATTATTTGCATTTTATTGAAAATTGGTGGGCTATGTATAGCTCATACGACTCTACTGACCACATGCTGTAACTTTTAAAATTTTGCTTTAAAATGATTAAATAATTTTTTTCTTGATTTGTTATTTGTTTCATCTCGAGCATTGACATTTGTGTCGCTATTCAAGTCATTCATCAAAAACATTTATTCTGGTTAAAAACCTAATAGAGGACTATTTCTTTAAAATAAAAACTAGTAAACAACTAGAAATATAAAACGAAAAAGTACTATTTAGTTATAAATTCCCAATTCGAAAAATTTAATCTTCTAAAAAGTCCTTATAAATGTCCAGATTGGGGGCGAGGGAAAAGGAAGAGAGAGAGAGAGAGGTGAAGCTAATGGAGATGGAGAAAACAACCATTACTCCGGTCCCCAATTGCCAAACCGCACATCATGAAAGCATTGAGTCAATGTTTCATAAGTACACATTTTTTCTCCGTCGTCACCTATATTTTGCAGAATATAAAACGGCCGATTGCGTTAAACTTATCTATCTCTTTCCAGGTGCTTCTACATTAAATTCTCTTATGCACTGCATAATTATGCCTAATATATTTTTCCATATAAATTCCATCACGAATTTTAAATTTTTTCTGTTTATTATTCCCTCCGAGGTTTTTTCTTCACCAATTAGTTGGATTTGACCATTTAGTTTGGACCATTTTTATGTTTTTAAAATTATTCTTCCAATTGTCATTTAATTATTTGTGTTTTTGCTTGAATACTCTTCTTGATAAATTTGTTATGTATGAAAAATGTTAATCAGTTATACATCCAAAAAAAAGAGAGTGAATACTCTATTAATATTGGTGTTTGTGCAGTTGCAAGTTTTCTCAAACTGTATATGATGTTATCCTTTAATTGGAAGTTGGATTAGAAGTTGTTCTCTACATATGATCGAGTCAGGATATAGAGATGAGTAGTCTAATCTCCATTAATAAAGTGGCTCTCTTGAGCCATTGGTGAATTTGTGTCACAAGAGTTTTTTTTTTCATAATTTTTATATTTATTTCTCCTAATTTGTTGGTAATAACTTTTTAATTTTTTCCCTCTCTTCAAATAGGAGTTTCACATCCTTTTTTCTCGCCCTCACTTACTCTAATATCCTTTCATATATCATTCAATTTGTTTAATTTTTTTAGTATATCTATTTGCACATCCCGTTTCACACCCAAAGACACAAAAAGAAAAAATAGTACTAAGAGTATTTATCTCCTCTCTGTACAACACTTTTACCTTTGTGCGTCTCCCTAGAAGATTTTTCTTTTAAAAAAGTAAAATTACACGGTGTGTGCAAAGGTGACTAGTATTTATTGAGTCCACTCCCCTCCACCACCTAGATTGTAGATTATAATAACTATCAATTTTGGGTTGCCTTACCTGGCTACTTCAATTTTCTTCTTCATCATCATTATTCAGATTATTCCTCCATGGACATCATCTCCTCAAAATCTGGCCCATTCTTTCTTGACTAAGATTTCTGAGTAAACCTCTAGCTGCTCTATTTGCAACATGTATTGCCCTCTTGAGTCTTGCCTCTTCCTTTATCTCCAAAGGGATTCATAACCTTCATCACTTTCTGAAGTTCTGTCTAAAGCAACTCATTTATGCCATTCATAAAATAATCTAATATTTTTTAAAAAAAGAGTTGCAACTCATTTGTGTACTCTCTCTGTAGCTTAGAAATTTTATTAAGCATTTGGTTGAACACTCGGTGAGAAGATCCTGCCGTTTCATATTTATTTTTTAGGAATGTAATTTATTTGGACAATTGAGAATCTGATTTTGAAAATTTGATTAAGCAATAATAATATTACTTAATACTTGAAGCTGGTGAATTTGAGTAGTATTATACGGTCAGAAATGGATATTGTCAGGGACAATCTGATTATCCAAGATCCAAACAAAGCTACACCAAACTAGCACAGGCTTAGTTAGTATGTTTCAAGAGAGTATTTAAGGTAGAAGTTTAGGCACCAAATAATTAGATACTAATTGAATACTAGTGTTAACACCTATTTATCATAATAATAACAACTAGTTATCATAATAATAACTAGTGTTTAAATGTAAACTATGGTTGTTTGATGCTATGATGGAGTTATTTATGCTAATTGATGATGAATTCGCAACCAAAAACACAGCTAAAGGATTTATTTGAGAACTTTAAGTAATTTTAACTGAAAATCAGAATAAAGAGTGTAAACATGAGTAAACGATGTTTGTAAGATGTAATATGGATTGGGCCAAGTGTATAGAATAGAAAGGAGTAAGATGGAATAGATTTATACCTGATTCAAGCTGTTGACTGCGTGATTTTCTTCGATTGCATTTTTTTTTGGAAAAACAGAGCACTCATCCAATTTTCTATTGCTTTTGTGCTGAGATTTTGAGCTGCTATTATTGGTTTTAGGATAGAAGAATTAGATAGTATATAGAAGGCAGTAAAATAAGCTTAGAACATAATTAGAATAAGGGAAGAGAGAATCAGAACAAAGAAATGAGAGAAGAGCTCGGAGGAAGAGGAAGGTTCCAGGCTCGAATGAGCATACCAATTTATCAGGCATGGGCTATTGCCCTGATCTGTGATGCAGAGGTAGATAGAAATTTTAGATAGTTTCAGATGAGAATTAAATAGAATTAGGGAGGAGGAAGGAGAGAACTCAACTCCATTAGTTCGAACAGATGCAAATGAGAAGAAAGGGAGATAAAGAGAAAACTTCAAAAGCTTTTTACATTTCTTTCATTTCATCATTCGATACCTCAATTACAAAGCCATTACATTTATTCACTGAAAAGATAACTTCCTGGAAAATAAAGCTAATCCTACACTACTTTGTTATCCTACACCCTTAGTAAACGAACTTCACACAAAATAGCATTGGGACTAGAATACCATGTGAAACAGAACTAGTACATAGACCTAGCTATAGTCTAGCCATAGAGGGATTTCTCAACTTCCTCTTTTGAGTCATTTCTTCCTAGTGGCGGAGCTGTTAAGGGGCCTGTGGGGGCCATGGACCCCACTGGGTCGTTTAAATATATATATATATATATATATATTTTGGTGTTTGTTTTGTTTGACCGGATGCTCCACTTTGCTTTTTCTTTTTTCTTTCTTGTTTATTTCTTGAATAATGTGACTATTCAGCATATGAGTTGATGTCACTTGGGCACCTAACTTGACTGTTATATTCTTGATGTGTGCTCAAATGATCACTTTGCTAATCTTGTGGGTATTTCTGATCTCTCGAGGAAAATGGTTCAAATGAAGAAGCATCGTGCATATCCTTTGGTGTATCATCTTGTGAAATTAGCTTTGACTTTACCTGTTGCAACAACAAGTGTTAAGAGGGTTTTCTCTGCAATGAAAATTGTTAAGAATTCATTGTGCAATCGACTTGGAAATGACTTGCTGAATGATTGTTTGGCTTCATATATTGAGAAAGATGTAATGAATTCTGTTGACATTGATGACATTATTGAAAGGATTCCAAAATATGGCAGCCTCGAAGGATGTTATTGTATGAAAAACAATTTATTTAATAGTTTTTTATCTTAATTTAATTTTAATTTTAATTAAATATTTTAAATTTATGTTATGTTCTGGCCCCTACCGACCGAACTTCCTGGCTCCGCCACTGTTTCTTCCTATGTGTTTTTCAATCCTTAGGGATGCTATAATATACTATCAATACTACCTTGCATGACATTGTGATTTGATCTTATTTTTATATCTCATAGTTTAGACTGTGGTTTTCCAATCTCCTTTTTTATGTGTGTGCCCCTATTTCCTTTTAATGAATTTGATTTTGGAAGAAAGGTAGTGGAATTTTGTTTAATTATGGTGAATTTTAAATGAGGCGTTACAAAGATTTAAATCAAATGGCTAGTGCGACTGAATACCATTATGTGGTGGCCCTATTAGTTAGATTTTTCTATTCTAAGAATCAGTTTAGGAGATTGTTCTTCAGAAGAAGATACTGCCTACCTTTTTATGGTGTTTCTGCATGTTTATTTCGGTGCTGACTGGAATATGACGGTTGAGTTTTGTACCTAAGACTGATTGTGCTAAAGCACAACGTTGTGTTTACAGACTTGTTTATAATTGCTATTAGAATTTCGGAAGGCATTGTTAATTTTTGGTCGACTGTGATAAATAGTGGAAGCCACGGGGAATGTATTATAAAATATGCAAAACCTAATCAATTGTAACTAGCTTCAGTCCCAAATGAAGGTTTTAAGCAACTTATAGGCTCTGTACTCTGCAGTACTGCATAAATCTGGAGTTTTATGGTATAATATATGCGTTATTAACATTTGTTTGTTTGGGGTTTTTGGGTAAGATTGATGAGTAAAGAGTTGTTTTTGGAGCATAGTTTCTTGAGGTTCTTGGGCATTTTAGGGGCAAAGAATACAAGTGTTTGATTAATGAAGGACATGCCCTATTTGAATTTTTCGAGGTTGTAATGTTTTATCATTGAGATTTTTGAAATTTGTTGAACTAGTCGATGAATAGAAGAAAGTTTTCAAATGGGTTCAAGGTTGGTTCTCATATTTGGAGTTTATGAATCGTCCTTTTTGCATCTAGTTTGCATAACCCCAAATGCATGGCTAAGAAGTTTGCTTGCGTGCTAACTCTTCCTGCCTTTTCTGTATTTTGCGTTAGAAGCCTTATTTTTGTGTAGATAAAATGTAGACAAGCCTTTAGTTCAAGCTTCCATTATGTTTATGTAGTTTCACTATCAAGCACATGGAAACTAATGTTTATATTTCAAGTACTCCCTCCGTTCTGTAACATAGGATTAATATTGACGTTTTAAAGTCAATTTGATATATTATAAAATTTAAAATTGATATTCCTCAGTTTAATTGTAGACAACACAATTATGAAAATTGTAAACTATCACTATCACTAATTACTTGATTTATTGTTTTCAAAATTTAAATCAATTACATCAATTTTGAATTTGAAAGTTTCTCAAATTGACTTTGAAAAATCGAACTTGATCCTGTATTGTGGAACATAGGTAATATGTTTTTGATATAGTTGAAAATCTGTTATGTTGAAAATATTAAAATATATTGGATATAATTCACACATTATATTTTTGGCATGCCTTCAAATCCGTGCATAGAGAACGATTGTAGGCTTAATAGTATATGAACTATTTTACTGTGATGAAAGAAGTCTTAAGTGGCATATGTGGTGCTCTTCTTCTACCCCTCCTATCAATTGGTAAATTATAAAATAAGATAAAATTCATGCTGAAGTACACCAAAGAAAACTGGGCACTTTAATTGGGTTGGAGGTAAGTGTATGTGATGAGAGGTGCAATTTGGAACTTCATAACTTCTAGTATAGAGTGGATGGAGCTTCATTCGGCATCAAGTACCTTCAACCATATCTGGGGAGTGCATTTGCAAAGTGGATTTTTTAATTACATCTTTGAGTGTGTTATGATTAATTGCGTTCCCAATTCAATTTTTTAGCCTTTTGTAATCTATTTACAATGAGAGATTTGTAAACACTTTAATCTGTGCAATTTTAAATCTTCCATTTGCTTTCTTGTCCACGTTGCACATCAAACTAGCATGTGTGTGCGTGTATGTGTCAAGTGTGTGGTTTGTGTTGCAAACATATGGGGTGTCTAGCTTGTGTTTCTGACATTTGGCTCAACATTGATCTATCTTTGAATCATATTATCTCGTACTGAATTCGACTAGCAATATATTATAAGCGCTTTCTTGGGTATGTTACAATAAAACATGATTGATTACAGTGGCATCTAATTTGTTCTTGAATTTTATTATATAGATTCGCTCATTGTAGCTGACTAAATATACTTTGCCAAATGCAGAGGTATTGACTATGCCATTGCGAATAGTGAAGTTCCAAGCAGAGCTCCAGAGCTGCCTATATTGTTGAAGCAGGTGAGTTATAATGATTTGAGTGCGACTATAGTTTTTTCTATGATTTTCAGCTGCATTGGTTTTCATAAAGTGGTATGGCTTTAATGCTGTGTGCAATTTAAGTGATAAAATTGCCATGCTTGGGCATTTAGATTCACTTAGTGTTTACAGTATGCATGGTTCATCTACACATCCCTTAGCCCATGGTTACCAAATATAACATTTTTGCCACTAATTAAAACATTCCCATTCTAGTGACATTCATTCACTTTTATTTTTATTTTTGCCGCAGTAAGTAAAAGTTAAGTATATAAAAAGTTGCTACAATGGAGTGAAAAGTGAAACACTTAACGAATAGCTCTCAACGAGCTCCTAGACTAAAGTCCCCCAATAAATCAATGAAAGACAAATAGACCCTGGAAAAATCTCATTTTGCAAAAAATATAACATGCTCTAAAACATAATCTACTATAAAGCGCCCATTTTTCCTCATTTCAGAGTGCCTCCTATCTCTCTCATGCCAAATGGTCCTCCATTAAGCGATGAGGGATAGTATCACCTCTTCATCAACCTCTTCAAAAAACCAACATCTTTCCAAATTTGCAAGAACGTCTTAATCGAACATGTCATCACCTCCATGCCAATCAGTGCAGAACCATCATTTGGAGCTGTTGAGCAAAGTCACGATGCAATAAAAGATGATTTAGGGACTCCCATTCTTCCTCGCACATATAACGTCAATTAATCATAAGGATTTTGATGGGGACTCAAGAGTTGAGATAAATTTCTATATGTTAAATTTGGGAGAAATTGATATATGTAATTATTATTATCCCCATGCTGGATATCTTAGGAATATTTATTATGTAGTTAGTGTATTTAGTCATTTATTATTATTTTCTTATTCCCCAAGTAAATTTAGGGTTTAGCTCTCCATGATATTAGTCCCCACAATTGATTATTATTCAGATTATTGATTATTGAAAATTTGAGATGAATTATATTGCTCTCTGTCTGTGGACGGACGTGACTGATCTTTGTGAAGTGATCTTGTAACACTGCAGAGTGGTCGATTTCTCTGCGAGAATGGGCATAATTCTACTCTTTTTTTTTGTTATTTTTCAATCTTTCAATTTATTCTACTGTATCAACTGTCCACACATTAGTTTGAGTTAGATGGCCCCAAAAGTCCCTGTCCAAGAGAAGGCCAGGTTCATTGAACCCTTACCCATTCTAATTATTTTCCAAGGGAAACTTAAAGCATTTTAATCGGGAAAACTCCGATTGAAAGACCTCACTGTAAATCTCTTTCTATTATGAATGCGCCTCGCTGAAGTTCTACTGCCACTAAAAGGACCAATACCAGGTAATTATGACAATAACTCATCAATCACCCAAACTCCCAATCCTGAAAGTTCCGTCAAAAATTGCTTGCACGAGGTTCCTGATAGACTCCACGGTACGCTTGCGTGAGATGGTCGTCATAGTTGTCACGGCGCCACGGCGAGTCATGGCGGTAGCCGACTGCATGGACGCCTAGGCGACAAGGCGACCGCCTAGGCGTCCGTAAGGCGACAAGTCGTTTACAATATGCAATTTATATATTATTTATTCTACTTAACAAGTATGTTGGCAATAAAATTTCATATACATTAAGACCCAAAACATAACACTATGTAATAACATTAAAAACACAATTATGTAAATACTTAGCAATAACAATCCAAAAATAAAGTATATAAATTATACCACTATAAACCATATCAAGTAGATAAATGTTACATATCAATGGATAAAATGTAAAGAGTACATATATAAAATATAAATAAATACATATATATATATATATACATATATATTTATATATATAATATATAATTTATATATTGTAATTTATATTTATATTTATATTATATTATATAACATTATATTATTATTATATATATAATATATTAATATATAAATTAATATATTAATATATAATATTAATATATATTTATAATTTAATAATAATATTTATAATAGTTTATATTTATTATAATAATTTATATTTATAATTATAATTATTTATTATTATAATAATTATATAATTATAATTATATTTATAATTATTAATAATATTTATATATTTATAATTTAATAAAAATATTTATAATAGTTTATATTTATTATTATAATTTATAATTATAATAATTATATTTATAATTATAATAAATTAACAGTTAACACATAACTAAGCATAAGCCGAGCAGTTAACATATATAATAGATTAGTATACATAAACATTAGTCGAGCAGATGAAATCATGAAATACAGAGTACAAACTACAAACAGAGAAGAAACAAACCTGTATAAGCCGAGCAGAGTCAGCAGACAGAGAAGAAGTCGAGCGAGAGCAGTCGAGATGAAGGAGAAGGAGCAGTCGAAGGTCGTGAGGGTTCGCGATGAGGAGAATGGTACCAGTCGAAGGTCGCGAGTTGAGAATCGAAGCAGTCGGAGTGATGAGGCTCGAGGCAGTCGGAGCGATGAGGCTCGAGTTGAGAATCGAATCAGTCGAGGCTCGAGGGTTCGAAAGTCCGAGGCTCGAGGATTCGAAAGTCTGATAATTGCGATAAGGGTTTGGTTTCCTTTTCTCCTTTTTTTAATTTCGATGGGTCATGGGTTAATGGGTCATGGGCCATGGGGTTAAGGAGTTGCCAAGGCGACGCCTTGGCAGCTCAGCGTCTCCAGTCACCTCCTAGGCGACGCCTGGAGACGCCGAGCTGCCAAGGCGCTCGCCTTAGCAACCCTCTTCCAAGTCGAGCTTCGCCTTGTGGTTTAGTCACCGCCGGGACGCCTTGGCGTCGCCTTAACAACTATGATGGTCGTCGCCCTGATCGTTTCTAGCAAAGTTGTAGGATGGATTACTTGCAATACCTTAACCCCTCGCCTATATGTAGACGGTAATCTTGGTACAATTGCTCGCGTTCGGAAATATGCGTTGAATGGACACCAACGACACCTTGACCCCTCGCTTATATTGAAGCGGTAATCTCGGTACAATCGACGATTGATACGGTAGAATCGACACCTTGACCACACACAACTATGAATTGTTGTATGATAAGTCAAATTGAATCTCAAAGAATTAACTAAGAAATTGGCTTAGGAATTCTTCAACAAAAGTAGAGAATAGTCTCACAAGAATAATAAATTTGAATAATATTGAATGAATAATGTCAATTACATGAATAAACCTTAAATAATAGAAGTAATTGAAACCCTAGGAATCTAAATAGGAATCAACAAGTGTTTGGAAACAAATCTTTAACTAGAAGTGTCCTAATTGTATTAGAAACCAAAAACAAGCTGAAAATAAGTAATTTAGGTAATAAAATCCACATCCAAATATGCCAAAACGCGTACAAAATCTACCTGGAAAACGACGAATCCCCTGGGGCGGATCCAATTGTGCTATCGGAATCCGCCGGGGCAGAATAATTTACACTATCAAGTTTGTCGGGGTGGAAATCTCCAGAGAGGAACGCGCTGGGGCTGGTTCAAGATTCGCTAGGGTGGAAAAATTCAGAGAGCAATCCGCCGGGGCGGACTCACAAGGCATGGAAAATCCGCTGGGGCGGATTGACCAGTTTTTCCAACTTTGCATTTTATCCTCCTGACTTGCAACGGATCGATCTGAAGTGCAACCAATGCAACTTTGGACCATGTTGATGAATTTAGGCACATCTTCAACCTCCCTGGACCAAGTTTGCATGCCATACTCCTTCCATATCGCTTCCTTCCTTGAAACGCTTAGCTCGTCCTCTCGTCACGGGTCTAACTGGAACTTGCACCAGATCCGATCCACGACCCCCATTTGAATCCAAGCTACTGATGACCTCATCATTTCTCTTCTCTTGAAAAGGATTTGTTCTCAAATCATCACCTACATCAAACAGACTTAGATCAGAAACATTGAAAGTTGCACTAACATTATACTCACCCGGTAAATCCAATTTGTAGTCATTATCATTAATGCGTTCTAGCACTTGAAATAAACCATCTCCTCGAAAGCAATTTTGACCGTCTTTGAGTCGGGAATCTTTCTTTCCGCATATGTAACCACACCCAATCTCCCGGTTCAAATATTACTTGACTCGGACCCTTGTTGGCTTGTCTAGCATATTGCTCCGTCCTTCTTTCAATGTTGAGTCTTGCCTTCTCATGTATCTGCTTAACAAATTCAGACTCTCTTCCCATCCATGTTAGTAAACTCAGACACAGGTAATGGTGATAAATCCAATGGAGTTAATGGATTAAAACCATAAACAATCTCAAATGGTGAAAATTTAGTAGCAGAATGAACAGATCTATTATATGCAAACTCAACATACGGTTGACACTCTTCCCAATGGCTGATATTCTTTTTAATGATAGCCCTCAACAAAGCATATAAAGTATTATTTACTATTACAGTTTGACCATCAGTTTGTGGGTGACAAGTAGTAGAAAATAGCAGTTTAGTTCTTAATTTACACCACAAAATCTTTCAAAAATAACTTAAGAACTTACAATCTCAATCAGAAACAATTGTTCTAGGCATATCATCATGCTTATCAAGTCGTCGCCTAGGTGACGCTTAGTCGTCGAGTCGATGGAAAAAATTAAGGCGTCTGGGCGACTTGAAAGCCAGAAAGTCGAGCGCTCAACCATGAAAGGCGATGACTGGGACGACTTAGCAGCGACATGGAGGACTGAACTTCAAATTGGGCGACTTGAATTTACGGGTCAAGTATGGTTTGACCCGAATTTAACTGGGTTAAAAAAAATCAGTCATCTAAAACCTAATCGATCCATCGATCGCAACCAACTTGCAAGCTAACAAAACTTGTACAGTGAGGGAGAAAGGGGAGAGCAACAAAGAGGGAGAGCAAGCAACTTATCGCGTCGACTCCGACTCCGACTTCCGGCTTCGGCAGCGACGACTTTCGACTTTGGCACCTCAGGTAGGTTCTTCTACTTTTCTTTTCTTCTTCTCTTCTTTACTTCTATTCTTCTTCTTCTCTTGCCTTTTATTTTTCTTTCTTTATGGGTATTCTTTTTGAGAGCAAGAAAGAGGGAGTGCTCTGCTTCGTTGAGTGACTGCTCTGCTTCTTTTTTTGTGGGTATTCTGAGTCCCTGACTTCTTTTTGGGTTGGGGTATTCAGACTTCTTTTAATTTTTTTTATATGATATGATATGGTTTGTTGACTGTATTCCATGCTTATGCTTAGACCATGGTACACGTGGCAATCTTATGGTCCTACTATACACATGCATGAAGTAGTAATTGCTTATTGCAGAATTGAATTAACATAAAGTAGTAATAACTTTATTAGTTGAGTTGGAGGCATGTGCTGCTGCCTATATACTGCTATTACTTTATTACATAACTTTATTACTTTATATAGTGTAACTTTATTACTTGTCAGTACTATATTATATTATAATTTGTATTATATTATATTATAATTTGTACAAGTTATCACTGCTGTCTGCTGCCTATACTGTTATATTATATATATAGTACATAACATAATTCTGCCCTTTTTGTAAAATTAATGTAACATCTTAATGTAAAATTATAAATAAGATGCTTAATTATAAATATATGGTATTCTATATATAATATTAAAACTTTAAAAACTAAACATAAATTTAACAATTATATTGAATTAAACTAGAAAAATAAATATATCAATATTATATAAATATTAAATATATATACTTTTATTCGTATACAATTTAAATTGTTAATGTCGACTTGTGGACGACTAGTCGGGCGCCTTATCGCCTAAGCGCTTAAGCTCCCGGCTGTCAACTCGCCTCGACTTGTCGCCTTGATAACTATGCATACCATGCAAATGTACAATTTTCCTAAAGAACAAATCCGCTATATGGGATGCATCATCAGTTTTGTGACATGGAATAAAATGCTATATCTTTGAAAATCTATCCACAATCATAAATATAGTATCATTACCATGCTTAGTCCTAGGTAAACCCAATACAAAATCCATTGATATATCAATCCAAGGTTCAACAAGTATAGGCAATGGTGTATACAATCCAAGGGGTTGAACACGAGATTTATCTTGTTTACAAATAATACATCTATCACAAATCCGCTCAACATCTCGTTTCATGTGAGGCCAATAAAAATGTTCTTTCATAACGACCAATGTTTTATCAACACCAAAGTGTCCCATTAAACCACCCCCATGTGATTCCCTAACCATTAACTCATGTAAAGAACATGAAAGGTATACACAGTTTATTTTCACGAAACAAAAAGTCATCCATTTTAAAATATTTACCTGCAACATTCTTTTCACAAGTCTTAAACTCTTCTCCAAAATCTAGGTTATTAGCATACAAATCTTTGATCCTTTTAAAACCAAACAATTTCGTATCAAGAGTATTCAACAACACATACCTTCGAGACAAAGCAGCTGCAACGACATTCTCTTTTCTTTACTTATATCGAATGACATGAAAATGTCTCGATAAATTCCATCCATCGCACACATCTTTTATTCAACTTTTGTTGTCCCTTTAAATGTTTCAATGACTCATGATTAGTATGGATCATGAATTCCTTGGGCGTAATGTTGCCATGTCTCCAATGCTCTAACCAATGCGTACAATTCCTTGTTGTAAGTAGGATAGTTCAAAGCTGCCCCACTCAACTTTTCACTGAAATGCGCCACTGACTTTCTTTCTTGCATTAAAACAGCTCCAATCCCTAAACCTGAAGTATCACACTCAATCTCAAAATTTTTAGCAAAGTTAGGCAAAATAAGTAAAGGAGTATTTGTCAATTTATCCTTAATCTAATTAAATGCTTTTTTCTGTTCATCACCCCACTTAAAGCCCACACTTTTCTTGATGACCTCGGGCAATGGTGCTGTAATCTCACTGAAATTCCGGACAAAGCGTCGGTAGAAACTTGTTAGTCCATGAAAGCTTCGTACTTGACTCACATTTGTTGGACTCGACCAATCTCCACTCATTTTTTTCTCATCAACTTCAACTCCTTGTGAACTCACAACAAAGCCAAGAAAAACAACTCTATCCGAACAAAACGTGCACTTTTCCATGTTAGCAAATAACTTTTCTTTTCTAAGTACATCTAAAACAGATTTTAAATGTAATGCATGATCTTCTAACTTTTTGATATAAATGAGATATCATCAAAGTAAACAACAACAAATTTACCAATGAATGGACGTAACACATGTTTAATTAGCCGCATTAATGTACTCGGTGCATTAGTTAATCCAAAAGGTAACACTAACCACTTATAAAGTTCATATTTCGTTTTAAATGTTGTTTTCCATTCATCACCCTCTTGCATTCTTATTTGATGATAACCACTTTTTAAATCATTTTTTGAAAAGATACAAGACCCATGCAATTCATCTAACATGTCATCTAAACGAAGGATGTGATGTCGATATTATACAGTAATGTTATTTACCGTGTGACAATCGATGCACATCCGTCATTTTTCATCCTTTTTGGGTACTAGGATCACTGGAATTGCACACGGACTCATACTTTCTCTCACGAACCCTTTACCCATTAGTTCGTCCACTTGCCTTTGTAACTTCTTTGTCTCCTCCGGATTATTCCAATAAGCCAGACGGTTTGAAATGGTCGCACCGGGAACAAAGTCCATTTGATGTTCGATTCCCCGCATCGGTGGTAATCCTTGAGGAAGCTCCTCAGGAAATACATCCTTGAATTCCTGCAAAAGAGATGAAACAACATTAGGCAAAAATTCATTAGCGTTAGTATTCATTATTCAAAAGCACCTCTTTATACCGCATAGGCTGTTTAGAAATCAAAGCTCTTCTCACATCACTCTTTTTTGCTAAAATATTGGTTTTTCTCTCATCTTTCTTTTTCTCTTTTGTTTCTTTCTTTTCTTCACTCACTTTTTTTAACACTATCCTTTTGCAAATACAATTGATCCTCATGCACCTGCTGTAGTGACAGAGCATACAGTAACTTTCCTTTTATTGTGTACAAAAGAATATTCATTAGAGAACCCATCATGCTTAACCCTTCGATCGAACTGCCATGGCTTACCAAGCAACAAATGTCCCGCCTGTATAGGCACCACATCGCACAATATCTCATCCTCATAACGACTAATAGTAAATGGAACTAGTACCTGCTTGGTCATCTTGATATCCGCACTGTCATTGAGCCATTGTAGACGATATGGTTGTGGATGCTTGGATGTAGACAAACCCAATTTCTCCACCATGGTAGTACTCGCCACATTAGTACAACTACCTCCATCTATCACAACGCAACAAACATTTCCATTCACAAAACATCGCGTATGGAAAAGATTTTCCCGCTGTTCACTAACTTCCCCTTTCGCCTGTGTACTAAGTGCCCTTCTTGTGACTAACATCTCACCATGCATAGCAACCTCCCTATCGTCAACCTCCTCCAATGGTTGCATAGAATCAGTGTCACTATCTTCCTCATCGGTTTCCACCTCTCCATTGTCAAGCAACAACATAGTCCTTTGATTTGGACATTGACTAGAAATATGTCACCTGCCTTGACATTTGAAGCATACAATATCTCGATTGCGATTTAAAGAAAAAGGTTCAGTTTTACCTTGTTTCCTGCGATTAGCCACATCTGGTTTAAACTCCACTTTCGGCTTATTCACAACTGGCTTTTCCTCCCGCTTTGCCGTATTAGATTTTCAGGATGAGCCTGGGGCTACAATTTGTTCGTTGGTCGCCTCTCCTCTTGAGCTGTTTCTCAATCTTGATAGCCAAATGTACCAATTCTTCTAACTCTAGATACTGTTGCTGTTCAACTAAGTCTGCAATTTTCCGATTCAACTATGCTGAAAATCTAGCCATTGCTGCATCGTTATCCTCGACTAAATTAGCTGGTTTTCAAAAATTTCATTTCTTTGTAGGAACCATCCACGCACCGACTTCCTTGTCTCGGAGTTTGTAAGCTACAAAATATCTCCCGATGGTAGTATGTCGGTACAAATCTCTTTTTCATGATAGTTTTCATTTTCACCCAAGTTGTAATCGGACGTTCCTCACACCTTCTTCGATTGGTTGTCAACTGGTCCCACCATGTTAATACATACCCAGAAAACTCTGTAACTGTCATTTTGACCTTCTTAAGGTCTGGGTAGTTGTGACAGTCAAAAATACGCTCCATCTTGATTACCCATTCCAAATATGCCTTAGGATCACTCGTACCTTGGAACGCTGGAATTTCATTTTTACGTTATCCAAGTTGTCATCTTCCCTATCCCGACCTCTTTCCCTAGCACCTCTTTGTCTTCGATGTAGGAAATTAGATTCACGGTCTTCCTCTGCACTGTCATCATCGTAAGACTCTTCCTTCATTGTATCAGTTTGTTGTGTGCTCCCCTTTTTACGTGTCCCTTGATTGTTTGGGGACAATTCACCTAGGGATGCACTCATCCGATCTAGTTTGTTCATGCACTCGTTCCATAGCCATATCCAATCTCCTGCTCCAATCTTTATTCATGGCTTCCATTTTAAACTTCAATTCAGCCGTCGAGGGCGGCGGCTCAAAAGTTCCCTTGTCCTTTGAACTAGACATATTTCCTGCAAAACAAGGGTTAGTAGAAAACAGTTTCCTCACTACTCTCTAACGTGTTTCACTTGAATCAATGGTTCACTCGTGTATACACTCAATAAATTTGACTTTTACCCTTGATTAATCCCAGTACTGAGCCTTTTACCTCTAAATATTCTCTCTAACAGGTTCTTTTTGAATTCACCTAGCAAAATTCTTGGTTTTACTAATCAAGTCAAAATAACTTAGCACGAAACAATTTATAGAAGGTATGAAATCTCACAATAGCACGGAATTGACGAAAATAAAATCCTAATAAAATTTATCTATACTTTTTTTCCCCAACAATTCATACAAAAAACTAAAGATAGATAACTTGCTAGTAACTTAGCTTTGATACCAAATGATAGATTCCACGGCACGCTTGCGTGAGGTGGTTGTCACCCCGATCGTTTTTAGTAAAGTTGTAAGATGGATTGCTTGCACCACTTTAACCCTTCGTCTATATGTAGACGGTAATCTTGGTACAATTGCTAGCGTTCGGAAATATGCTTTGAATGGACACCAACGACACCTTGACCCCTCGCTTATATTGAAGCGGTAATTTCGGTACAATCGACGATTGATGCGGTAGAAGACGCCACACACAACTATGAATTGTTGTATGATAAGTCAAATTGAATCTCAAAGAATTAACTAAGAAATTAGCTTAGAAATTTTTCAAAGAATCAAAAGTAGAGAATAGTCTCACAAGAATAATAAATCTGAATAATATTAAATGAATAATGTCAATTACATGAATAAACCTTAAATAATAGAAGTAATTGAAACCCTAGGAATCCAAATAGGAATCAACAAGTGTTTGGAAACCAATCTCTAACTAGAAGTGTCGTAGTTGTATTAGAAACCAAAAACAAGCTGAAAATATGTAATTTAGGTAATAAAATTCGCGTCCAAATCTGCCAAAACACGTACAAAATCTAGTTGGAAAACAACGAATCCACCGGGGCGGATCCAATTGTGCTATGGGAATCCACCAGTGCGGAATAATTTACACTATCAAGTTCGCCGGGGCAGAAATCTCCAGAGAGGAACGCGCTGGGTCTGGTTCAGGATTCGCTGGGGCAGAAAAATCCAGAGTGCAATCCGCCGGGGGCAGACTCACAAGGCATGGAAAATCCGTCGCGGGCGGATTGGCCAGTTTTCTTAACTTTGCATTTTATCCTCCTGACTTGCAACGGATCGATCTGAAACGCAACCAACGCAACCTTATACCATGTTGATGAATTTAGGCACATCTCCAACCTCCCTGGACCAAATTTGCATGCCATACTCCTTCCACATCGCTTGCACCAAAGCCATAAGTCCTTCCTTGAAACGCTTAGATCGTCTTCTCGTTACGGATCCAACTGGAACTTGCACCGGATCCGAACCATGACCCCCATTTGAATCCATGCTACTGATGACCTCATCAGTTGCCCTCCAAAATCACCACATAATTCGCAACCATGACCCTATTAGGCAATAACTAAGGCGACATTACTGGAAAACTCCTCTCCCTCTCCTGGTAATACACTTAAGCAAATCCCCACCCGAAAAGGACCTTTGTAACCCACTGTAGAGCAACCATCTGGACACCTAAATTCACTCATGACCACCTTCTTCCACAATCTAGCCTTCTCTACAACAAATCGCCACAACCATTTACTGTAGACACTTGATTGAATCTGTCAAAATTTAAAAACCCATTCACGTCAATTCACCAGGGAGAAACCTTTATGGTACTTACCATCCTCGTCTTTTCCTGACAACATAAAATCGCAACCATCTTATGTAGCCTCCTTTGATCAGAAACTAGTAATTTCAGCGACGTCAAAAAGTAAGTAGGAAGATTCATCAAAGTGACATTCATTATCTGAATACGTTGTCCTTAATTTCCTACACTTCTATCAGGAAACACAGTTATCCGTGTGTTTGTCGTTTGAAAATTTTCATTACAAGATGTTTTAAGTACAAAGTACAAGCAGGCATTCGCCCTGGGATATGAAACATTATAAATTATAGTTTTTCAGGACTAGCATAAAAGGTGTTACCAGTTAAAACTACAACTGATTAAAGTTTACTGGGTTGGAGAGACATAGGAACTCTATTACTTGGTTTTCCGACAGATCAAGTATTTCTACTAATATATCCACGAAAAGATATGTATACTAGAAAATTATGTCCTTGTTGAATACTAAATTTATCTGTGGAGTGTGTAAGAAAGTTACTCATCAAGACACAATCGGTTGTACATGATCTTGTTTTTCCATTTCCTTTGGTCTAGTTTATAGTCTGATGTAGAACAACGTGAAAAGAAGGAATGAAGGGCTAAAAGATATACTAAGGCTAAAAAGTCACAAAAGTGCAAGGCTTAAAATCAATATCAATTCACTTTAAATAGTAGTGATGGATTGCACGAGTTTATATAAGAAAATTAGAAAACCCATAACCACCAAGTAAATTCCTACGTAGTCTAATTTAAAAAGGAAACCAATATACTATAATTAAAATTCTAGAATATCCTACCTGATATAATAAACTATAATTACATCAAATACCAATATTTATAATCTAAATGATTAATGTAAAGCATTCAGTATTAATTACTTAACATTTTGATCTTCTTCAAATTATCTCTGACATGCTATCTTATATCCTCTAATCATATGTTGGTACAAATGGAAAATATCCCCTGCTTAGTGGTATGAACTCAAGTCCAAAAGAATGATATCAGCTTCGTA
Organism: Panax stipuleanatus; assembly: GCA_020205555.1. Classification (NCBI taxonomy): domain Eukaryota; kingdom Viridiplantae; phylum Streptophyta; class Magnoliopsida; order Apiales; family Araliaceae; genus Panax; species Panax stipuleanatus. Next base: position 55,038 of record JAINUT010002186.1, read on the forward strand.
ATAGAGTACTCTGCTGCAAGCAAACAGCGATTTCCATTTGGTGAAGGGTCTTGCTAGCTCTAAGATGTAGCTATATCTATCAATTAACTACCATATTTTAGCTTAGGATTGTTATTTGATGAAGGTTGAGCCTTGAAGTGACTTAAGAACCACCGGGATTTACTAGAATTGCTGTTCAAATATGAGGAAAATAACCAACTGAACTTGGATCACTAGCATAGTTGTCACGTCGCCAAGGCGATAAGGCGCCCGCCATGACGTCCGTATGGTGACAAGTCGTTAACAATGTGCAATTTATACATTATTTGTTTTATTTTAAAAGTATATTACACAATAAAATTTTTTATACTCTAAAACCCAAAGCATAATAACTAACACAGTCTCTACTCTATTTCTAGTCATAGCTCAAACAAAATCATCAACTATAAAGTCATTTTCGTCTCCCACCCGAGCATTCTTCTCATTCAAAGGAGTAGGGTCATGGGTTAGGTTAAGGTTATGAGTTGAGTCACTTGGGTAATTGGAAAAGTCCATGGGTTTTGATGAGTCATGGTAAAAAATGGACTTAATCACTTAACTTGGGCCCGCTACCAATCCGTGAGCTGCTCGGCGTCCAAGGCGTTGCCTTACTCTTCTCCAACGCCAGGACGCCTAGTCGTCGCCTAGACCGCCATGACAACTATGATCACTAGTGGCTATTTAGTTGAGATCACCCAAGTGATTGGTTAAAACTAGTATTTTTTTAATTATAATATATTGTTCTACAAGTGTAATTAATCTAACCTAAGTGATTGCTGACCATCTGGTAAGTTTCCTACTGCTTTTTTTTGTTCATCTCCTCAAAAAAGATTAAATAGCTTATAATTTTCGAAATGCTTGTCTCTGTTCTCTTAGTTATTTTTGAGTTAAATTGAAGGGTCTTAGATTTGTCAATTCATTTTAAGGGTCTCTGGAAGGAGCTCAGATGTTCCTTGAGTTGACATTTTTTTCTTATAGCATATAATTTCTGATAGGATATGGTTACCAAGTCAATTCCTTCCCTTATAACCGTACTTGAGAGTTTCCTACCTCATGCTGCTCAGCAGGAACGTTGATCGATTCGGTACATAGTACAAAATTGGGTAGGGGGGAGCCGATTGGTGAAGTTCAAAAGGTATCTACGAACCCGTGCCACGATTTTGAACGGGAATGATAGTTCTCGTGTGGTAAATCTCAGGGTGGATAGGGTTCCCTGGTAACCTTGTAGAATTATTTCTCAAGTAGGCCAGGGTCTCCACTTGGTCTTTGATGTTACCTAACTGGAGAATTTGACAGCTGCAAGCCTGCAACATACTAGGATTGGTTGACTCTCATAAGTCTCTGATCAACTGTAAATATTTAAAATCTGATTTCAGAAAGATTTCTGGTACTCCCAACAAAGATGCTCAAATAGCCGGAGCAACAGAGAAGCTCAGAAAAAGAAATTTTACTCGTTCAAGACTTATCAACTTCTAGTTTGGCTTTTCAGGTCAAATTGACCTATTAACTAAATTTATATTATTTCCAACAAATTTTGGTGGAGGGAGTGGGACTACAACTATAATAAATTACAGAGAATTTTCTACTAACCCCAATGTTCATGAGTTCGAAAATTTAATAAATATGCTTAATTATTACTTTAAAAATGGTCAATTTGACCAGAAAAGTCATATTAGGTCAGTTAAAGGCAACGTCGAAGTAGAAAATTTTATTGCCCTTCATTCCATTTCAGGAACTGTGTGCTTTACCTTTTGTTGATATTGTCCCTTATGTTATAGTTTTATATTGTAAATAAAGAATTTTTGTATTTGTTTCCATTTATATATAAATTTATCTATTATGTGTAATAATTATTAATTTGCCTCTTTGTATGATTTATAGGTATGTCAACGCAGAAATGATTTACTATTGCAAGCAGCAATCATGGTGTTAATGATCTCTGTAAAGGTATCCCCTGAATTTATATGCTTAGTTTTTCCTTCTCTTACGGTGAAATTCTTGTCACCAGTTTAGGAAAACTAGATAAAGTTATGGTTTATGGATCTCTTTGTTAGTTAAGAAGTTCTAGAAATAGGAGTCACATGATTTGTTTGGTTGATAGGTTCATTTTAGCATGGTTCAAGTTAGTAGTTGATGTTGCATAGGTTCTAAATCTAGTATAAATAGAGAAGCATGAATTTATGATCTCATCAATGAAATGTAATAGAAAAGGGCAAATGGCTTATAGTCCATCTATCTTTTGCTCACAACCTTTCGCTCCTAGTTTCCTTAATTCTCATTCACTAAACTCTCCAATTTCTACTGATCTTTACTTGTACAACATTTATTCTTCAACCCAGCAGCTCAATTCATCATTATTTTCACTCCTAAGAAACTCATGGATTACGTCCAAATCTATCTAATTTCAACTACATTCTTCAAGTTGGTTAATCTCTTGCCAGAGATTGATTCAAGTCAGCCAAGCTAGGGTTTTGTGTGAGCATGTGATTAAGTTTGGAATTGCAATAAATATTATTCAACACTTAGTAATTTTTTTGCAAGTGATGGTTCAGATTTAAAGATGCTGGTGTATTTACTTGCATTGTATTTTTTTTCCTTTTGCCTTTTTTTTCCTGACAAGTTACTTGTTGTAAGAAGTTTATTCATTCTTGTTTGCCAGGTTTTCCTTCAAAAGCAAATCAATGCCTTTCATAACACATTGATGTTAGTTTGAGCTGAATGTAATTTAGTTCGATTCACTTATGTTTCTTCTTTGTGAGAAAACTACTTGGTCATTTACTATGCGGCTATGCCTTCAAATGCATTGGTTTTGAATAACATTTTTCTCATTGGTATGTGGCACTCTTCCATTTATATTCTTCACTACATCTAATATATAAGTTTGCCCTACATTTGTTTTGAAGAACATTTTTTCTTTGTTATCTTCTGGGTGGAAGGCTAAGCCAATCCATATGAAAACTATGGATTCTGTGCTGTAAACAATTAATTAATATTATGAAAAATTCTACAAATTAGCAATTATTGTATAAAAAGAACTATTTCAAAATATAAGAAAGTACTCCCTCCGTCCTCAAAAGCATGGCCAAAAGTACACTAGCATTTTGTCCTCAAAAGAATGTCTAAAAGTATACAAATCAAATGTAAAATAGGGCACAAATACTAATTACCCCAAAGTGCACATTTCCTCGTACAAACTCTACTACCTAGTTAATTTTGGTATTTTTGTGGGTGCAAACAAATGGTATAATTGGAACAAATTTTGTACTCTCTCCCCTTATTTGCCAACCTTAATTTGTGTTCATTGTACTTTTAGACATCCTTAATTTGTGTGTCCAAGTTAAAGAAGTTTATGAAACAATAATGATTTACTCTTTCGATCCCAAAATAAAAATCCCACTTCTCAAAAGTCAAAAGTTTTAAAGAAAACTCACACTTTAACATTATCAAAGGTTAAGATTTGATTTCAATTACTTGAGTAAAACTCGGTACATTAATTTTGAAGGTGGACTCCCATTTTGGGACATCCCAAAAAGAAAAGGTGCACTCATCTGGAATAGTCCTATGCAATAAGATCTCTTTGGTGATAAATATTACATCTGGAAAGTTGACAATAAAGAAAATGTCCATCCTTAACTTTTAATTAATCTTTAGTAATGTGACAAACTCTACAATTTATTTTTAAGGATAAAAGACTTTTTACTAGAAGGAAAAGAAGGTGAAAAAAAGGAGGATAGAAAAGTTAGTTGATTTCTATTTTGGTGCTAGACTTTATTAATTTTGGCTTTAACTCCAACAAAGTAGCTATTCTCATAATAAAGATACATATAATTGAATTCATTAACTACTACTCCCTCCGTCTCCAAAAGGATGACTTAAGTGGTAAAAAATCTTGTTCTCAAAAGGATGACAAAAGTACTACATAAATTTTTACTTACTATCATATTTTAATTACCTCAGTAGTCAATGAGTCACATCACTAATTCTCTCTCTACCCAAAATCCAATTAAATATATTAACCCATACAAATATCAGCTCATCACACTGATAAGGGTAGATTGGAAAAAATATATACTCTTAATTTTTTCACTACTTTAATTTGTGTGAAAATTGTACTTCCGTCACCCTTTTGGGGACGGAGGGAGTAATGTTATGTCCCACTGTAGGCTTTAGGTTCACAGACTATTGGTTTATTATGGGTGCTTTTATTATTAAATAAAGGTTTCTTCATAATGTTAATATAATATTTAATTTACATAAAAAATTTATTTATTGATTGACTTCAAGAATTTGAGGTTTATTTTAATTAATCACGAAATACCTTTTCTCTTTACAATTTCATTAAGGTAAAATGCATCACAATTTTAAAACTGCTACTCTAAATAGTGTCATTTTAAAATGCTTGTTTTTTTCTCACTTGAGAAAGGAAATCAAATGGTTTGCCTTGAATGTTCCATTTGGTCATACATCGTGGCAACATCACCTATATTATTTTTATACTCTTAATGGTTGTATGAGGTATGATAAAAAATTGTGATTATTGTCTACGTGGTAGATTTGATATTTGATGTTTAATCAATGTACCTGAAATGTGGTTTGTACGGTGCACGATACGAATACGGGTATGCGGTACACTACATAGCTAAAACGTGATATGTTACATAGTTAAATTGCGATAAGTTCTTATAGTTGGGAATTCCCTTGGAATTTGAATGTAATAAACCCAAGTTTACAGAAGACTTTTAGTTGAATTAACAAGTTGATTGATTTATTCAAAATTTAGTATAAATGTAATGTTCAAACATCTAATACTAAGTTATAGTATTGATACTTTGTGCAATCATAGGTAAAACAACAAAAAAATTTTTTGGGACGCTAAAGTTAGAGTATTGATACGTAAGAGTATCATGTTTGGGTACACAAATAGGTTCTCTAAGTCAATGAGAGTATCTGTAACTCTGACAACATCAGCTCTGTCTTTCACAATATAATTGATTCTTTCCTTGTTGATGCACTGTTGTTTTTAACTTTTCATTTCTGGCGGTTTGTGTATTTCCCCTTTCAATTCCTCATTTAATAGATGATGTCTTGCTCGAATGTCTTGAATATACTGGCTATTCTTTTCTACATGAAGTTCTTTTAGTAACCTTGACCTCTTTTTTATAGAATGCCTGTGAGAATGGATGGTTTTCGTACAAGGATAGTGAGGACCTTAGGACTCTTGCAAATGAGGTTTGTAAATATCTTCCTAAATTTACTTATAATTGATTTCTTCCTAATTCCAGGTTAGGGGGATTGTATCATATTGATTTCTTGATGTCTATCCATTTGCATTAGATTGGGAGCACCTTTTGCAGCACAAAAGATATTAAAACTGAGACAACCAGTCTCCCACCAACAATCTCAGGAATCATGTCGAGGTGATAATTATATTATGCTTTGGTGTGCATTACTCTTCTTTCACGATATACTCTACTTTACGGTTGACCAAGCTGACAAAATATGCATACTGATTTTGTTCAAATTAAGATTTAAAAGCGTGTACCTGTAGTGTTGAACTTGTGGGTGAGGAAAGACAAGTGATATTATAATTACACTATGGAATATGCTGTTAATTTGACAGCCTATACTTCAATTTCATCAGCTTGTAGCGAGTGAGGGTTCTAAATGCAGTTTTTAGAAGAGAAGATTAGATGCTTTAGAAATTCTATTTTAAGAAAAATTTATGTTGGGCTTGCTTACTCAGACCCATTAAACGTTTCCTTAAAATTTTCGTTGTAGTATCCTTGAGTCCACTCTTGGCTGATCCTCAAGTCAAGCCTGCATATGCAACAACAACTAGCTTCAATGTAGATTGTCAACTTTCATTCTTGTTTTTTTTAACTCGTTTGTTCTGCAGTAGGTTATTGTCTGCTCCAGACTTTCAACCAATATTGTTAGGTGTTACTAATGATTATGATTTTTCTTTGATAGCTGAATAGTTGATGGTTGTGCTTTGAGTTGCAACAATAGTGGTTAAATGACCAATTTTGAAGTTAGATATTTAAACGTAATGTAGCTTACTTGAATTTCTATGATGTGCTGAATAATGTTTTCATGTGGAGGTTATGAGAAAAAATCACTTCCTTCAACAATTGTTTTATAGTGACAGATCTCTCTCAATCTCTCCCCCATGCCATCTTGTGCAGATTTTATCCACAAATTAGAATGGGACAGGTTCTTGCTTTACTTAATGCCAAGGTGGTCTTTTCTCCTTATTTTATAATCGTATGTATTTTTGACAATGAAGGTATTTAATAAGTCTTTGTATGTGCTGTAGCCGGGATATGATGCATATGTGATTGATTTCCACATCTTAAAGAATGTGAATTGTTCTCCAGAAGATAAAATTGTAAGCTTATCTTAACTTTGCTGAATTTTACTAGTTAAGCTATGCATTACTGAATTTATTCTCTTCTGACATATTGAGCAGAAATCTTTGTCAATTCATTCCTTATTATTTTATTGTTTTGCTAAAACACGAATTTTAACAACTAGTTGACCAGTTGAGTGGATCTATTTCTCTATCATACGTTTCTAATCAATAAAAAAAATGTCGACATCTCACCAGGTGTACGGCTTATGCTTTACATATAGTTTAATTCATCTTCACTTCCTCTAACTTCTAATCTTTTACTTCTTAGCATGCTAATAGATGAACACTTGAATGCTAATTTGGCTGATCATTTCACATTGTCATGAGGTTTCATTTTCCGGCTCATGTTTCATTTTTTTCCCGTGTTCCCTCAGCGATTATTTGTAGCTCAAACAGATAATACGGAGACATCTTCATGTATCATAAGTCCTCAACAAGTGAAGTATGAATTGATTCCTATCTTCTGACACTTCTAGTTTTATCTAAAAACTACTCTGACCAGTTTTTATTTGTTGCTTTTTTTTTTTTTTTTGTGTGGTGGTAATTTCTGAAGCTTTCTGTTGAATGGAAAGGGAGTGGACAGAAGGACTAATCTTTTCATGGTTAGTTTCAATTATGTACCCTTATGAAAGTAATTATATGGCATTGTAATATGCTATTATGATTCAGCAACACCAAGGTTTTTCATGTTTTTGTTTTTTTAATTTTTCCTGGTCAGGACACTGGACCACAGGTTCCAACAAACGTGACACACATGCTTAAATATGGAACAAATCTTCTTCAAGCTGTGGGCCAATTTAATGGTTTGTAACAATTTTTCTTCTAATATTTCTTCTTTTGCTGCTTGAAATTCATTTGTAAACCTTCATGAAGGAAATTGTATTATAATTGTCGCCTTTATGAGAATGGGTGCAACTCCTATTAATCCGTGCTTGCCAGATTATGTTCAGCCCACTGTTGCTGCACTTGATTCAGGTATTTTCTGGAAAGTTATGATTTTTGCTTATCCTGAGTAATGCTTCGTCAACTTGATGTGTATTAATTGTCGGTTTACTTCATTCTGTTATCTAACTGTTGCATTGTATGTCCTGTTCTTACCCAAGTCATTTTGGTGATTTTTTCCCCTTTCCTTGTAATAGATTCTGAGATAATTGAAGGGCCATCTCGAATATCATTAAATTGTCCCATAAGGTATGCCATCGTGTTATTACTTACCGTCCATGCTTAACCATCTTAACCTTACACGAGTTCTTGCTTATTGCACTTTATTTTTGTGCAATCAACTTTCCATGCTCTCAGACGTGAAGGGTAATATTTTCATTTCTAGACTAGTTATAGTAGCACTGCACTTTTGAAGAGGCATTTAACCTTTATATAGCTCTAATCTCTCTTAACACTGTAGTCCTTTAATTTGTGAGATTTATCCATATTCTACACTTGCCATATTGTTAGTATGAGTTGTGTGTGGGTCAGGCCTCTCTGTTGTTTCCTTGTTTGCTTTTGTTCTGTTTGCTTTCATTTGTTGCCAGGGATCTCTCGTGAGGGAGGGTGAGAGAACTTGTCCATATAAGTGACGATTTCCTAGCTAGAACATAGAAGTTATGAGGCCTCTCGGCCAGATTTGGCTTCCCTCCGTTGCACGTTTACTCCAATTTCATCCAATACACTAATTATTTGATCTTAATAATTTTGTTAGTTATGATCAAAATATGTTAATAGATAGTTGATGATATTAAGATCAATTCTATAAAAAATTAGAATCATAAAAAATATTTTCACCGTTAAAAGTCTAAAAGAATTTTCATCCATTGAAATTTTGATGAAAAGTCCACATGTTCATCAAATGGTGAAAAATTGTCGGATTACTTTGATTTTTGAAACAATTATTCTATTCAATATAATAAATTAGTTGACCGGTATCGATTTCAATTATACCATTCACAACCATAAAAATATGGTGTATTGGATGGAATTGGAGGGAAGGTGTAATGGAGGGGATCCAAATTCCTCTCGGCCTCTCCACTCATTAGCTTATGTTTTTGCAGCTGATGCTATATGATGCAGTCGGCAAGCAAGACTAGACCAAAATCCACTAGGAGAAGAGGAGAGAATGCAAATCCTTGCTGTAATTGTGTTGAAGATCATAGAGACAAACTGCCTTACAATCCTAGCAATTAACCCTTTATGTAGGGTGATCAAGGGAAAAGATGTAACAATTAAAGATATAAAGTTTGATCAATTACATCAATTAAGGGAGTGACTAGAATAAAAAAGGAAAGTGGATCAAAATCTACAGTCAAATCCTTTCCCGAACCAAAGCCTGCCAATCAAATATCTCTGGATACGCATTTGAATCATATCTTAGAAGATGTTCATTTTTACTTTTGATGGTCCAAATGATCCAAAAATCCTGTCGAAACCCTTTGCCTTATCCAAAACTCCTGCCTTAAACTATTCTGCATCATCCAAATTTCCTGTATTAAAAGTCCTCTGCATCAGTTCCTCCCACCTTTGAAGAACTCGCCCCGAGTTATTGTCTGAATAAGGCAATATCCTTGGAGGATGGTACTCGTAAATTTCAGCAACATTGAATTTATTTGAGAATTGAGAAGTTCATGTTGGCTATGAATTCAATCACATAAGCATTGTAATTAAGCTTTCGCAGAACCTTATATGGGCCATATTTCTTTGGCGTCGATTTCCTGTATGTTCTGGCTGAGAACCTCACTTTCGACAAAAATATCATAACAATCTCACCTGCTTGAAACACCTTCTGGCAACGATGAGCATCAGCAGCTGCCTTATGTCTTGCATTTGACGCTTCGAGCTGAACCTTATCTTCATTTTGAATCCTGAATTTCTCAGTTATCTGTTCAATAGCTGTACTTGAGCCAGATAGCCTAGGTTACTTGGTCAAAATCCAGTGTATGATTTGGAGTTTTTTGATAAACAACAAAAAGGGGGACATGCCTATAGAATTGTTGATAGAGCTACTATATGCAAATTCAGTTAGCACAATTGCACTATCCCATTGTTCCAATTTGTCTCCACGCAGGCTGTGAATCATATTTACCAATTTACCACTTCTGTTTGTCCATCAGTTACTTGATGCTTGTGTTAAATCTTCTTAATATAGTAGTCCAGAAAATAGCAAGAAACTTGGAATCATGATCTGAAAATACAGAAGTAGATACACCAGATAGCTGCACCATATCCTGAATTCTCTGATGCTTTCATCTTGAGGTTTAAAGGACTTGACAACCTATTTGAGCAATTCAAAAGCCTCAAGCAGACCAAAGATGTGAAATCATACTATGAAATCATAGTTTGAGAAATATTTGTGCAGACTCCTGGAGAAAATTCCTGCACTCAGTGAGGAATTCTTCCTTTGTAACTGGTATACAAGTCCTTATCAACTATGAAGCACGGATACGAGATACGAGATACGAGATACGAGATACGAGATACGAGATACGGATACGATACGATACGGATACGCGGATACGTGATTTTTTCAAAAACTCGGATATGATACGTTGGGAGATACGTTGAATATAAAAATATAAAAATAAAAATATTATATATTTAATTTCTAAAATTTCATTACACAAGTTCACTATTTTAAAAACAAAAGAGCAATTAACATCATCAAAAGTCAAAAGATTGGCCTTATCCATCCAAAATATTGCCCAAGTGCCAACTGTCAACTACCAGCCATCAATAAAAGCAAAATGGGTATATTTTTTATAACACAGTAAAAAATAACACTTAAAAAATGTATCCGGAACGAATCGGAGCGTATCCGTAACGTATTGGAGCGTATCCAAAACGTATTCGATTAATAAAAATTAAATTTAAATTACGGATACTCTAAATTCGTATCCGATACGTATCCGGAGCGTATCCGTATCCGATATGCGTACCATAGTTGTTAAGGCGTTGCCTTGGCGTCGCCTAGGCGATGTCTTGGCGTCCAGGCGATTGGGAGAAGACAAGGCGAGCGACGCCTTGAGGCAGAGTTGCTAAGGTGAGCATCGACCCATGACCTATGGACCCATGACCCATCAAAAAAAAGAGGAGAAAAGGAGAAAGAAACCCTTACGCAACTCAGTCGACTCGACATGCTCGCTCGAGACCTTCGATCATCTTCGACTCCCTCCCATCTGCTTCGCTCGACCCCCTCCAGTCTCCTTTACTCCTTAGCTGCTTGCGTGACTCTGTGCGTACTGCTTCTTTTCTTTTTGCTGCTGACTGCTTTTTTTTGTTCCCACTTTATCCTTGTTGAGTATTGGTTATATATATATGTATATATACACTCATCCTTGCTGACTTATGGTTATATATATAATTATATGTATATAAATATATAAATTTAATTATAATTATAAATATAATTATTATAATTATAAATTATAATAATAAATATAAACTATTATAAATATTATTATTAAATTATAAATATATATAAATATTATTAATATATTAATATTATATATTAATATTATATATTATTAATATATTATATATATAATAATAATATAATGTTATATAATATAATAATAATATAAATATAAATTATATATTGTATATATAAATATATATGTATATATATATATATTTATATATGTATTTATTTATATTTTATATATATACTCTTTACATTTTAATGTTTTATCAATGTAACATTTATTACTTGATATGGTTTATAGTGGTATAATTTATGTACTTTATTTTTGGATTGTTATTGCTAAGTATTTGCATAATTGTGTTTTTAATGTTATTACATAGTGTTATGTTTTGAGTTTTAATGTATATGATATTTTATTGCCAACATATTTGTTAAGTAGAATAAATAATATATAAATTACACATTGTAAACGACTTGTCGCCTTAGGCGTCTAGGCAGTCGGCTACCGCCATGACTCGCCGTAGCGCCGTGACAACTATGACGCGTACAGTACGCGATACGGAGCTCAAAATAGAGTATCCGTGCTTCATAGCTTATCAAAGTAAAACGTGAGTTGACATGGCCCCACATCAAACAAAGGATTTGAATATGAAGTTGAAGGCTTAATAGGTATATTATGCCATTTGTTATGAACTCCCCAGGCTCCCTGACAGTCTTGAAGTTAATTAAGGGAATTGATATTTCTACAAGGAAAATTGATATTTTCAACAAGGCTCCCCTCACATAAATAGTAAATGGGACCCACATTCATGTGAGTGAGACCTTGTGGAAATATCAATTTCCCTTGTAGAAATATCAATTCCCTTAATTAATTCTTCGACAGCGCTTTCTAAGCATTAGTCTCTATGTAAAAGTTGCATTTTTTCCACTACTTTCTTTTGTGAGTCACTCAACTACTGCTAATTTTAGGTTTGGGTATTGTATATAACACCATCTTTTAAGTAGTGCTGTTTTCACCTTTGCTTACCCTTTCATCTTCTTATCAATCAAATTGAGATGCCTTGTATCATGATACTGGGCCAGAAACATATTGATATTAAGATGATTTTTTAATTTTGATTCTTAATCTTCAACAGCTTCAGGCGTATTAAAACTCCTGTCAAAGGCCATTCATGCAAACATATTCAGGTCAGTCTCCTTTCTGTCACGACATATGAGTGATAAGAACTAATAAATCTTAGCGGGGATACCAGATTGTTATATATTTGAAATAAAAATTCAAAATGAAAAGGCCACTGATTTTTTTTAAAAGATGTAGAAAATTCTTAAAAAATATGAAACTACCGTCTTTCCCTCAAATTTTATTTAGATTTCCCTCATTTCCTTTCCATTGGGCAATTTTTTAAAAGATCTAGAAAATTCTTTAAAAAATGTAAAACCATTGTGTTTCCGTCTAATTTTATCTTAGATTTCCCTTCTTTCCGTTTCTTTTTACTCTTAGATTGAATTTTAGTTTTCCCCTCCCTTTTCCCAGTGCTTTGATTTTGACAATTATGTGGATATAAATTCAAGAAGACCGTCCTGGCGCTGCCCACATTGTAATCAGTCTGTCTGCTTCACTGACATTCGTATTGATCAAAAAATTGTCAAGGCAAGTCCTTGTTGCATTTATTATTTATGCTGTTCCCGTCAATTTTTTTGTGCTTTCTGGTAAAGCTGTTGATTCTTACTCAGATATTGGAAGAGATGGGAGAAAATGTTGCTGATGTGATAATCTCTGCCGACGGATCATGGAAAGCTGTAATTGAAGGCAATGATCATACAGATATGCAACACGATAAAATCCTTAATTGCAATCCAGATGTGGTTCCACAGCAAGAATCTGCTAGCATAGAAAATGCTCCTCCTGAAATATTGGATCTTACTGAAGGAGATGATGAGATGGATGCAGTTAGTACCTGTGAACATGAAGACATGAAACCCTTCTCGGCTAGTAATCAGTGTCAGTCGATTGTTAAAAATTCAACAATCAACCAAGAAATTACCAACACTAGTGCGCTTAATCAAAACACTCCCTCACATATAGAGGATGACTTTTGGACAGGTATTTATTTGTCCACCATGTATGGACAAGGATTTGAGTCTGCTCCTATAAATCATATGTTATCTCCCGTGTTAACTGATGCCACATCTCCTGCTCTTATTCGAGAACCTGAGGCTCTTTGTACAACTGCTCTTGCGACCTCTGTTGTGCAGAGTCAATTTTCTGCTCCCGGAAGTACACCATTACAACAGTTTGGAACTTCTAATATGATTAATGAATATGGGAGGTCTCCATCAATATCCAGACATGTAAACAGAACACCTGTTGCAGTTCAGGCCCTTCCCGCGCAAACTCCAACATCTACTATGCAACAAAGATCAAGAATGGCTTCTCAGCCATCTCCTACACCATTGATGACGGATGGTTCAAGCACAGCTTTCAGTAATGTGGAAAGGCAGCAGCAATCTAGGTCTCATTTAAATTCGCTTCAGGGTTCATACTTGTCATCTTCGTTACAGCAGCATATTGGGGTAAAAAAATTTAACTTACCCAGAATTTTGTTATCTCATTATTGAATTGCTCTGCTTATATCATATACACATTTTTATGTTCAGCTGACTATAAATTGTTCTTTTTCATGTAGAACTGGGGTCCCCACGGTCACTTATTCAGTTCGAGTCTCCCATCTCAACAGATTAACGGCCTCCCATCTCAACAGATTAACGGCCTGCCAGCTCAACAGATTCACACCCACCCAGCTCTTAGTCAACACCCTAGTGGTTACCGAGTTTCCCCTGTACTTGCTACTGAAAGCCAAAACTCGCATCAACATCAAGCTATAAGCCAAAGGATTCTACCTCTAAGAATTCAGTCCCCTAGCCTGAACCGATCATCTGCTCATTTACCACAATCTCAAACTCATCAAGGTGGTCTGCAAAATAGGGTTTCACCGTCACCAGTTGGTGGTCACCAGCAGGACCGATTTCTTTTTGCTGCTCAGCGAGCATCCCACATAGCAAGAATGCATTCACCATCCCCATCAGTTCAAGTGCAGACACCTAGAACTTCATCTTCTATTCCTGTGAACGTTGATGGGTATAGTCCTTCGGGGGGTAACACAGGAGTTCCAGTCCAACCTGTTACAAGGACTGATGGTTTGGTGGATTCATCAGCGGCAGAGCAGGATTGGCGGCCCACTGGCCGCATGCGTGGAAGTCTATCAGGGCAGGCTTATTCTGCTGCACTTAACCAGTACATCAGTCTACCAACCCAGCCTGTTCAACCTGCTGCTAGGCCATTATCAAGTTTGACCACTAGTTCATCTGTTGTTCCACCCCCACTTCATGGCTTAATGGCAGATAGCATGAATTCCCATTCTGCTCAGGCTAGTACTGTTGGGATTTCGGGGGCTCTCCAAGAGCAATCTTCGGGTATGGACTGAGACTGCAGAAAATCGTCTGGTGAGCCTGTGTAGAGAGCTTAGGCTGATTTCGTGCTTGATGGTGGCTTTTGAAGTCGTCATATCTGACATCTTTTACATGTATGCTTGTACATGGTTAATGTGTCCCTAATAAAGTTTTCCCGTCACTTCTTCAATCATCATACTTTCTTTCACCATTTCTGCAAGTCATATAATCAGGGATTTTTAAAAAAGGTTAAGGCAAAGTTTGATATTGGGAAGTTTGATGTGTCCCAGTGTCAATGCCTTGTATGGTGGACTTGTGCTTTATTTGATATGCTGTCGTTATTTTATTTATTTTAACTTTTTTTTATGAGAGGTAATTTTTATTTTAAGGTGGTGTTTGTTTACTTCTTAATATTTTTTAACAACTTCACATCTGTTTTGATAAGAGGATAAAGTTGTTTGGTAAAATTTTGTTTGCCTTTTATCGTCTCTTAATCTCTAAATCAGTAAGAGGAAGATATGAATCTAAATCATTAAAAGATGCCTCTTAATGAAAATTGTAAATTTATGAAGCTTCTATAAATAATGTACTCCCTCCATTCTAGATTTTAAGTTCATTATTGATTATTAAAAAGTCAATTTGAGATATTTTAATTTTAAATTTGATATTTTAAAATTTAAGTCATTTAGATGTTTTATACTTTTTAGTTATCAAATATATTTTTAAGTTTAGATGTTATTTTTGATCTAATTTATTAAGATATACTAACCATTCAGTTCTTAATTACTCGGTTATATCAAACACCACCTAAAATGCCCTTAATAAATTAAAAACAATTTAACACGCCCAGTTTGCTCAGACTATTATGCAAATTTAGAGAATCTTGAGTCTCGACTTTCATCAACTACACATTTTAGGCTTTGTTTTTCAGTTTTTGTTTGTTTGTATTTTTTCCCTTTTCTTTTTCCTGTTATATTAAATAGTTTGCTTTATAACATTTCTTTCTCCGAGTTATTAGTGTAAAGGTGGTTTAGAGGAAGATGGATTAAAGCTAATGAGAGATTTGTATGTTTTCTTTACAGTATGTAAATGCCAGCAAGAAAGGAATAAACATAAGACCTCTTGCTTTGCAAGAGGCCTGGGGTACCAATTGAGTCAAGCCTGTTACTATTATTTTTTATATTTCTAAACTGAAGATCTTTGTCTAGTAAATTTGATATTTGTAGGCATACTAATATTTTGAGTTAATTATTTTACCATCCTGCTTTCGGATGTGCCAGTTTATATAATTTTTCTGTAGATCTGCAAGTAATTATGGATTTAACATTAAAAAATTTCTTATTATTTTTTGATCTCGCAGTAACATTCATTGGTTATGGGAATTCAATCACTGGTCAAAATCAGATTAAAAATTGATTCAACCAATAGATCTTTTTAGATGCTACTTTGTGGCATAAAATGGTATTTGATAAATTAGATGGTTCCTTCAATTCCTATGAATCTTAGAATTTTTGATGGATGATGCATTAATAATTTATTATTATTATTAATTAAGGGTATCTTAATCCTTTTATTATTTGGTTTTCTATTAATTATGGGTATCTTAGTCCTTTTACAGTAAAACCTCTATTTAGGAATAGACTTGGGACCAAACTATTTGTATTCTAATTGAGAGGTTATTACTAAACAGAGGTATTGGTACAAAATATTTTCCGAACGCCCAAAAATATCCACTTTAACAAAAATATCAATAAGAACTCCCTAATAATTATTATTCAAAAAATATTTATGCAAAGTTGTTTGGCACAACGATTTACTCTTTAGAGTTGTTACCACATAAATTATTTAGATTTTCAAACTAGGAAAATGTAGTCTTTTATAAGAAATGTAGTCTTTTATAGAAAAATATTGGTCTTTTATAGGAAATGTAGTCTTTTATAGAAAAATGTAGTCCTTTATAGAAAATGTAGTCTTTTATAAAAAATGTAGTCTTTTAAAATTAATATTGTCTCTCTCTCCCATATATATATATATATGAAATTATTACTATATAGAGGTATAGTTTCTTAATACGGGACTTAAAAAGTATATAACATATTACAATTTAGAGGTTATTCCTATTTATAACTGGCCCAAATTGGGACCAATTTTTTTTTATAATATTGTAGATGTTATTCTTATATAGAGTATTCCTAAATAGGGATTTTACTGTATTATTTTTTGAGTATGCAACTAATAGGGGTGAGCATGGTGCGGTTTGGTGCGATTTGAAATCCAAATCGCTCACGAAACTGCTTAGGCGCGGTTTGACAAATCTAAAATCGCACATGAAACTGCTTGTGATTAGTGTTGTGCGGTTTTGAACCGTGCGGTGCGGTTTCGGTTTCAAAATCAATTGAAACAACAAAATTTTATGCAATTTAAATTAACAAGTTAGCATCACACAATATTAAATACCACTTTGATAACACACACAACCTTACTTATAATATTTTGTCTAAACAAAAACTAAATAGAACCAAACCCAAATCGTAAATTCGATTTTATATAATGTAGGGTGTAATTAATTAATGTTGAACATAAAATAATAAAATAATTTAATTATTTAATGATTCTCATGCTTATTATTATATCTCACGTATTTGTTCGTATTTATTTAATATCGATAAAATTTTTTATGATATATAACTCTATTTATATATATAAAAAAATAAATAATACATAAATTTAACCTTTTAAGTTTAGGATAATAATATTAGAAAAATGAAAAATATATATGTATATAAGCTGATATGTATCTATATAAATATAGTGGTGGATAACAGTAAATAAAGTTTGTTGATGAACTTGTTCTTGTAAATTATTATTGTTATTATAATGATGATGATGGTAAGCTCAATCATATTCCCATTAAAATTTATAAATCACTCTGGATAACTTGGCCTCTAATTTTATCTTGTTGGTGTATGGCGCGGTTTTGATTTTATGCATGCGATTATGGTTAGTAACTAAAATCAAACCGTAAATTCAATTTTCCAACCTACCTAAAATTGCTACATACGTCGAAATCGTTGGTGCGATTTTAATTGGTGTAATTTTGGAGGTCCTTGGTGCAATTTCGAAGATAATTTGGTTCCTTACTCGACCCTAACAACTAGTGTCTAGTAATATAGGATGTGCAAATATCATGACTTTTTTTTTTTTAAAATAGGAATGAGTTGCTTTTTGTATTGGCAAAGAGTTAAAATTGTATAAAGGTTAGTGTATGCAACTATAATGCTATTACAAATATAACCCCCAAACTTGCTGGAACAATTGGCATTGAAGGGTATGCACAGTGGCGGAACTAGAATATTTTTTTAAAGGGTCAAAATACATCAGTAAAAAAAAATTATTTATTGACGTTTGGAGTGCTTCTTTCAAATTTATTTTGCCCAATTATAATATTTTACAACATCCTATTCCAACCTTTGTCACCCTTTGAGTTGCTAGTCTAATGGCTTTAAATATATATATATATATTTATTTATTAGATATATATATATATATATATATATATATATATATATTAATTTCTTCCGAACCATGGGACTATTAATCAGACTTTGAAGTTTTAGTCAACTGATTAGCTACTTTATAGATAAATTAAAAATTATAATAAGGTAAAATGCAAATGTGGTCACTGAACATTAGGTGTTTTTAGGTATTGAGCCTCTTTCTTTTGATCAACGCAAATC
The DNA here is from genome assembly GCA_020205555.1 of Panax stipuleanatus. Lineage (NCBI taxonomy): Eukaryota > Viridiplantae > Streptophyta > Magnoliopsida > Apiales > Araliaceae > Panax > Panax stipuleanatus. The sequence continues at coordinate 73,063 of JAINUT010002186.1, forward strand.
GAGCCCGTTTCTGTTCAAAAATTTGATATTGAGCCCCCCGGGTGCCACTTGTGCGTTGACCTGCCTACGTGGCGTCGCTCAACGCCATGTGGCACCGCTGACGTGGATGTTTTCCAATTAATTGCCAAAAAATCGACAAAGCCCAGGATTCGAACTCAAAACCTTAACTTTAAAATTTTGATCATGCAACCAACTGAGCACCATGAACCAAGCTATAAACTTTACTCAAGAATAAGTTTTTAAAGCAAAACAGTTCATTTCCCCAGCCCCACCAAATATTTTATTATTATTATTATTATTATTGTTGTTGTTGTTGTTGTTGTTGTGTTGTTGCTGCTATTATTATTATTATTGTTATTGTTATTATTATTATTATTGAAGTTAAAAAAACCCAATCTCTCTCCTCTGTATCCCTTCCCCTCCCCGTCCTATGTTCCTCCCTCTCCCCATCTTTGTCTACCGTACCCATCCTTCTAGCCCCCTTCTTTGTCCACCGTCCTCCCTTCCCGACCACCATCTCCCTATCTCGAAGATGAAGATCAAAACCCTCAAAACCAAATTCAACAGCCCCCTAAACCCACTCTACCAATCGCACATAATAACGATCTGTAAACATTGAATCTGAAGGGGGGTGTTTGGGACTTTTAGCTTTGGGGTTTCGGATCTTGATGTTTGCTGGGGTTGGGGTTATGGAAATAGGATCCTTTAGATTTACTTCTGTGCGATATGATCTGGGTATTTTATCTTCTCATGGATTATCTTTTAATGCTCAGATTGGATATGCTTTGTCCTTCTTTGTTCCAGTTCAGTTCGATTTGGGTTATTTTTCTATTTTTCGATTTCGATTGATCTGGTGTTGCGATTGGCTTTAATTAAAGCTTGACTTTAATGATTCTTGCTAATCTGTTCTGTAAATCTCTGTATCTGCTGGGATTTTAATAAATTATCTATGTTTATCATCGAGGAACATACATGACCGTCGATTTTAAGATTTGTTTCCCGAGTGATTGTTTTCTTGCTAGATTTTGGGGTTCGTCTTCAGCTCGCTAGTGGTGGTTGTTGACCTCTTTTTGGATCTGTTCAATTTATGGTATTTCACCGGCTGCTTTTGGTTTGTTGGTGGCTTTAAGCTTAGGGATGATGGATCCTCTTGGATCTGATTATCTAATTTTGTAATTTTATTTAATTTTATGCTTATTGCTACATCCAAACCTAAGATTAGATTGTGTTTGGTATTCTGTTTTGGCTGCTCCGACTTTGCTGTCGGAATCTAGGTTAAGCAGGTTTTCAATGTCTTATCTATAATTTTTGCAAATTAATATACAAACAAATTTAGCAAAATAATAATAATAATAACAAGAACAATAACAATAATAATAATAATAATGAATTGATTTGGTATAAAACGTAATCCTTTTAATATTCTGATGGGGAAAATGAATTGATTTGGTATAAATCATAATCCTTTTGCTATAGTAACAACTAGTCTTGTGTAGCTCAGATGGTCTTATGACCAAGATTTCAATTTTGAGATTTTAGGTTCAATTCTTGGGGGACCGTAGATTTTGACAATTAATTGGAAAATGCACATGTAAGAGGTTCCAGATGGCAAAAATGTCGACATCAGCGGTGCCATGTGTGCCACTAATCAGGTCAACGCACATGTGGCACCTAATTTTCAAACAAAAAAAGGCTAAATTTGCGTTGATCAAAAGAAAGGGGTTCAATATCAAAAAATACTTAAAGTTCAGTGGCCACATTTACATTTTATCCAATTATAATATTATATTCAAAACCTTATATTGTGGTTCATGGGATTAATTAAGGGAATTGATATTTCCATAAGAAAAATTGATATTTTCACAAGGCTCCTCTCACATGAATAGTAAACGGAATCCACATTCATGTGAGTGAGGCCTTGTGAAAATATCAAGTTCTCTTGTGAAAATATCAATTCTCAATTAATTAACTTGAAAGAAGGAATTCCAACTTTTTATTTTTAATTAGTTTACAGAGAGAATTTCTACCATCTTTTTCTGTCCCACTTTGATGATAAAGCAAAAGCAAGAGAAAATCAAAGGAAAAAGAAAAATACATAAAAGAAAAAGGAAGGGAAAGGAAAGCCAATAACCCCCGGAGATTCCAGGGTGGGGACCCCCGGCCCTCCGTCCGCCTCCGGGTATGCACTTATGTGCTTTTTCGATTTTTCATTTATGCTATGTCTAGAATGAAGGAATAGAATGGAAAAATGAAAAAAATATGGTTCATTTCTCCATTTATTCTTTCAACATAACGGTTCGCTTAAAAAAAATTAAAAAAGAAAAAGAAAACAAAGGGGTGCATGTTACTCAGACTGATCAGTTAAGAGCATT
>JAINUT010002185.1:0-46091 GCA_020205555.1 Panax stipuleanatus
TGTCCTTTGGTTGAACAATCTCATTATCTCGCTCCAATAATTGAGCCATATTCACAACATAAATACAAACAAAGTTTATGAGAAACGAGGTATTGACAAATTTTAGGTTTCAAACCTCTCAGAAACATTCGTGTAATTCGTTCCTCATTATCCACCAAATGAGATGCAAATCGGGATAACTTCGCAACTTGGTCTCGTATTGGGACACAGTCATATTGTTCTGTTCCAGTTTGATGAATTCTACCTCCTTCATATGACGAATACTTTCTGGAAAGTACTTGTCATTGAACAATTCCTGGAACTTCTCCCAAGACATCTTGAGTGCGGAAAGATTAGTACGCTTCACAGATTCCCACCAGTAATTTGCCTTTCCACGAAACATAAAGGTGGCGAAGGGCACCTTTTGCTCCTCTGCACATCTCAGGACATCAAATATTTTGGTGATTTGCTTACCCAAGCTTTTGCCTCAAGTGGATCTGGCTTTCCCCAAAAATTTCAGCAGTCCCAACTCCTTGAATTGATTGGCAGTGACAAGCCGCGAGTTACCATTGTTTCCACCTGCATTTGAACAGGAGTCTTTCTCGTCTAATTTTGCATGAATTGTAGAAAGCTCCTAAACACCCCATCGTTCATCGTTTGGTTGGTGGTGTTGTTACAGGAGGATTATTGCCTTCCTGATGCACATTATCATGGTTATTGATTGGCGGTGTCTCAATGGTCTCATATGCTCAATTGCTTAGATTTTTAGATGTCATTCTAAAATACTGCCACAAACAAGGGTAATTAAAGAAATTGACATGTCATATATTATCCCTATATTTCGACCGAACAATTGAATAACAAATAAGCTTAGGTAGAACACACTAGCGAAGGTTTTACTCGTCTCTCCCCTCCTAGTTCTATTCCCAAATCTCCGCCAGAGATCATATCCCTAAGCTCTGATACCAACTGTGACGCCCCTAAAATAGGTTCATTACACAACCCATTCTGAGTCGCCAAATACATGGTACATAATCTAAATACACATCTTCAAATTTTAACTATTATACGGTCGTGCAAAATACGACCACATAACTGTTAGCTTTAATACAGATATTATTCGTATATAATACGAAAATATAAACACTCAAATTAAGTCCTCATTGCAATTATGATCACACTATTTTACAAAATACTAAGGACTACTATAGCACCATCTCGAACCATCACTCCATTCCTCGACTAGTCCCGGCTATATTTTCGTTTCCTGAAGAGAATAATGAAAGAAAAGGGTGAGCTCAACTATCCTAATAAAGAATATTATGACTAAGATAATGTAAAACAAATTATCCTTAGTCCTCAATAGGGAAAAATCTGATAGAACACAATAGGCAACAAGTTTTAGATCAACAACTGCAGCGAAAATAACAATCCATTAAAAGAGTCAAGTAGAGAATGATGTCTATTATCTTCTATGATTTAAAAATTCATCATCAATATTTTATCCCTGTAACACCAATCAATAATTATTTCTCATCAACGAATTATCTATGCACTGTAGCGCCCCCAAATCTGGGTCCCCAGAACCTTGGACCTGGTGTGTTACGATACATCATTTCTATAACTATTGCAGAAGATATAAACATAAATTATTTATACAATAACTTTTTACAGCATAATCCCCATAAATATTAGAGATTTGTAATTCAATTTATCCAGAGTTCAAGAATATCCAAATTATCAACGTGAAGATCAAAACATGGATCCAATTCAAGAATAAGATTCATTAATCAAAGATAATTTGGACAAAAAAGAAATCAATTTTGTTGTGAATAGTACCGCCGTGAATAGTACTTGAATGGATAGTACCTCGACATGAAAAGATTAAAATTTCAATAAGAAGTTCATAATAATATTTTAGTGAAATAATATTAGATGAATCGAAAACCTTAAATAATTTCTAATCATTTCAGGAATTATAGAAGCAATACTTACCATAGTAAGTCTATATTTAGGAATCTGAAACGAAATAATATACAAAACTGCAAATGGATTTTCACTAGGCATGCAGTAGCCCGCGTAGACAGGTTATTTTCACAGATTAATAAAGAATGAATACGAAGGGTTATTTACCATGCATGCGGTAGTCCGCGTAGACAGGTTATTCTCACAGCTTAATAAAGAATGAATATGAAGGGTTATTCACCATGCATGCAGTAGTCCGCGTAGACAGGTTATTCCACAGCTTAATAAGGAATAAAATAACAACCCTTACGAGTATTGAAAAAAAATAATATCCTTTACCTTAGTAGAAGATTGATGTAAGACCCCAACTTTTTATGAATAAGATTTAATTTTCTCTATATATGATTTTAAAATTGTAAGGTGTTGATTTGATAAATGTGGTAAGTTATGAGTAATATACGCAAAGTTTACAAAATAAATAAGTGGTTATAAAATATTTATTGTGTCGGGAAATATTCGTTTGGTCGTAGAATATTCTTGTTGTCGGGGAATATTCGTACGACGGCGCTGCCATTTGTGGGCCCCATAACGAAAAAATGTCAGATGAAAAAAATGACAAGAATAAGTTTTCTAAAAATAACGGTAAAACTGTTACGTTAAACTGTTGAAATACCCAGTGATAAAAATACAATAATACGCGTTGTTGCACAGTAGCACACGGTATTGCACAGTATTTTGAATTATTGGTTCTTACGTAAGTAGTCACTTACTTAGTAATTGTTACAGTAATTACTGTTCAATATTTTATATTATTGATTCAATAATTGCTACGTTGATATTTTATATTATTGATTCAATAATAGTCACAGTGACCACTGCATAGTAGTTCACATTATTAAATTAATAATTGTCACGCATATTATTTAAATGATATTATTAGATATTATTATTGACAATGTCTAAAAAGTTCTGTCAAGGAAAGGGGTTAGGTTATATAATTGCGCGCCAATGAATAAATTTTTTTATTGGAAAGCCCCCCTTTCTTGGGAACGACCTAGTTGTCAATATTGTAATTCTATAATATTAATTGTGAATAATAATTGATTGTTGATAAATATGATAAGTAAATATTTATTCAATTATGATATAAAGAAAATAATTTTTAGTATAAGACATTTGTTGAAGGTTGGCATTTTATCTTCTCCGATAAAATATTTATTCAAATATATTATTATAATATTACATTATAATAGTATAATGTGATAATATAATAGATAATTTTATAATTTAAATGATGACATTATTTTTGTGGTATAAAAATAAAATGAGGTGGAAGAGAGAAAATGAAATTATAAATTTTTTTATAAATGTTTTAATATGTATATTATATATATGTATATATATATATATATATATATATATATATATATATATATAACCATATGGGTTTGAAAATGATTGGTCTTTGGAGGTGGCTGATTGATTTTCAAAGTTGGGTGCTGAGAACCCACCGTAGGAGATTTTGTCAATCCTGGTGTGCTAAGCATTTCCTATAAATAGGGTACTTAGTTAAGAAATAAAAATCACACCAGAATCAGAAAATTTTCTCTCTATTGTTAGAGTTTATTCCCTAGAGGCCAATTCTTTGATGTAATTGCTTAACATTTTTGATATTATATTTGATTGAATAAATGAATTATTTTATTATGATTTTATTTACTGCGTTATATAAATGTTAACATAATAAAAGTCTTTAGAATAGTGATACAAATTATATGGATTCAAGTAAGTGACTTGAACATGAGATCATATAATTACAATTAGTATCATTACTCTTAAATGTCCCTAGTCGAGTGTCATTGTTAATGGAACAATAATGATACATTGAGACTAGTATGTAGATTGACTGATAGCCAAATCTCATTGGTCATAAATATATGAGATATTGAGCCAATGCATAGGTACATGTTAGAGAACAATGTACTGGACAAACCCACTATGAGAATTCTACGTGGAGCATTATGCAAAGTGTCATAAGCAATTCTCATAGTGACAATGATGTAATGATCCTCCGACCTGAAATCACTATATTACTACACGGAAATTTATGTACTTTGATATCATCAAAGGTTACCTTTAATAGGGTGGACGATAAAGGTGATTATTGGGTACATCATGAATCGTGTGAGGAATATGAGTGATCTAGATGGAATTTAACCATCCTATATATTAGGGGTGATATCCATAGGCCTCTTGATTGAGTAGGACTATGAAATGCATGGCCATGCTCAAATAGTGATTTGTTTCATATAGTCTACTCATCGATCAAGAAAACTCAGATTAAATTATGAAGAGGATGACACATTCCATGCCTCGAGTTTAATCTAGGATGTCAAGGTTAAAAGGATTAAATTATATTGAAACATTGGTCACAAAAAGGTTGTATCGAATCACCGATCTTATTATTATTTGGGTAGCAGTGATGCATTACTAGATGTCGCTCACTATTTATAATTTTATAATATGATTTTAAAATTATTGCCAACATAATAATAACCTATAGGGTCACACACTTATAACGTAATTAAAAGGGAATTAATTTAAATTGTATGGATTTAAATATATCAATATGATTGATAGCATTTAAATTACGAATTTAAATTAATAGGATAATTTGTATATATATGTATATTAATTAAGTAAGACTTAATTAAGATATAATATATATATATATATATATATATATATATAAAAATTCAAATTTTATTTTTTTAATTGAATTAGGTTTTGGTTAATTTCTTTAACTGCTATATATATATGATATTTCAGCCATTTTGGGTATTATCGATATCAAAACCCTAGCCGCTCTTAGAGAGAGACTAGAGAGAAATTTTTTGAAAGTCCAGATCCTTGGCGGCTAGTACCGCAGCTTTCCTTGCTGCAGATCTTGTGACGATTCGCGGGACGTTCATGTGGATACCGTAGAGGCGCAGTTCCGTTGGATTGCTTTGAGGATTCGAAGCAGTTCCAGAATTTCCATCATCTCCGTTCAGGCTTGAATAATCGGTAAAACAAATCTAAACCTCTGAATTAATATGTTTTCGCAAGGATCCTGTTTTAGGGTTTCGAAAAATTTTAATTTTCGCTGCATTTATGTGCCGAAATCCCTACATCTATAATATCGAGCGTATTTCTTGTGAGTATTTAGATACTTTGAGTGTTGATAACAGTGCAAGTTTTTTTTTATCATAATATTCGATATTCCAGTTAGATCGAGTATTCTTTTGAGGTAAGGGATGTTATTTTCTTGTAAGGGATATTATTTTTCTTGTAAATGATGTTATTTCTTTCAATATCATTTTACCGAAATATTGGTATGAATTTTATTATAAAATTTTTACCTTTTCATGTCGGGGCTACTATTCACGTATACGATACTATTCACGTATACGGCACTATTCACAAATACAGTACTATTCACAGAAAAATTAAATTTTTTATTCTTTGTCCAAGTTGTCTGTTATGGTTCCTATATTTGATTGGATCCATGTTTTGAACTTCATTCTTGAATTTTGCTCCACAATTGATTATTATAGAGTATTCTTGAACTTGGATAAACTAAATTACGAATCCCTAATCTTTGTCCTTTATCTCACTGGATTCGTTATTTATATTGTTTTTCATCATCCTCAGTCCTAAATGGTGATATAACTGAATATTTTTGGCCTGTAGTGCAAAGATGAATGATTACTTGATGAATATCTTTGGCCTGTAGTGCAAAGATGAATGATTACCTGATGAATATCTTTGGCCGTAGTGCAAAGATGGACAAGTGTTGAGATGAACATGACCACTAGTGATACAAATGAAATCTTTGGCCCGTACTGCAAAGATGGATATTTGATTTGAGATATATATTGATTGATGTTACAGGGATAAAATATTGATGATGGACTTTTAAATTATAGAAGGTAGTAGACATCATTCTCTACGTAACTCTTCTAATGAATTGTTAATTCTGCTGCAGTTGTTGATCTAAAACTTGTTGTCTATAATATTTTATCTGAATTGTTGAAGACTAAAGATAAATTATTCTTCATTATCTTAGTCATAATATTCTTTACTGGGCTAGTTGAGCTCACCCTTTCTTCTATTGTCCTCTTCAGTAAATGAGAATGTCGCAGGGACTAGTCGGGGGACAGAGTGATGGTCCGAGTTAAGAGCAGTAGTAGTCCTCACTATTTTTGCACAATAGTGTGATAATAATTATAATGCGGACTTAGTTTGAGTGTTTATATTTTTTACATATTTGTATTGACACTTGTTAGGAATATTCATGAGAATGGTATTCCTATTTATATAAGATTGATTATGATCTCAATGAATGAATATGCAAGTATGCTTGCATTGATGAAAGCTGTAAAGTCCTTTGATAAATAATAGGAATATATGTACAAGGACTTAGAATAAATTGATCAAATATGTCAGGTTGATTCTACATAAACAAAACAACTTTGTGAAGTCCTTAAAAAGAAATGATGTACAAGGACTAAATATAGAAAGATCAAACTTGTTAGGTTGATCTTAAATTATGTAATAGATAGGTCTGTCTGATCATCGAAGCACTGCACCAGCCTTAGTAGTCTGCCAGGAAAGACAAGGAAGACTTAGAGACTATCAAGGCAGAATCGCAGTCTGCAAGGATAGTAGCTCTTGAAGTTCGTAGTCTGCCAGGAGAGACAAGGCAGGATCGTAGTGTGTCGAGAAGGACTTTCTCGAAACCATAGTCTGTTGAGGAAGCCATGTTCATAATCGTAGAGACAACCTATCTAAGAGCGAACCGAGCGCCTGCCGAAGCCAAGTCAAGAATCATAGGCCACACGTGAAGACGTGGAGTCTACTGATCATATCAGGGGCAAAAATCGTAGTCGAGAAAGATCAGTCAATGACAGCAAGTGTTAAGGCAGAAATTGTAGCCTGTTATAATTTGCTCTCGGAGTAGTAGTTTCTGCAGAACCAAAGCAAAATCTTAGTCTGCAGAACTAAGGTTTTGACAAGTTATCAGATGCTCACAACGACCAAGAAAGAATCGTAGTGTCAACACGATTCTCAACAGTTGAGCACTCCTAGAATATCCAAAGTATGAAGCCTCTGGTCAGAGTTGTAAAGATATAATCTACCCGAAGAAAGCCAGAGAGCACTCACCGAATGGCCTGCATGCAATCAGAAGATCTAAGAACCAACTCAATCAGCGTCCTAGTTGAGAAATGAAGCCATTCAGGAGAAGTCTTCCACAAGAAAATCCTAAGAAGACTTTAGATGAAGTGACTGACTAAAAAAAAGTCAGCAAGTGCAGTATCTGTTAAGAGAATAGAAGACAACGATCTTTGGAGTAACTATGATCTTAGTAATTGCCAAATGAAGAAGGAACTGATGCAGTTAACACTGAGATACTGGCCAACCAATGAAGAACAAGACTAAAGTTATTAAGCATAGGTCAGACCATTGATGATATGTGAACGGGAGATCACAAGGAGAAAGAGAGATGGGTATGCCACAAATCTGATGTGTCTTACAATTCAGAAAGGCTAGAGCAATCAGACAAGTTATCAGTTCTTGATACAAGTGAAGTGTTGAAGCACTGCACAAGTGAAGGAAGAGAGGTTCTACATTGCAAATCAAAAGAACACTCTTAGAATCGTAGTGTTGTCTCAACCAGTCAAAGAACAACATTTAACAAGGCAAACTACGATTCAGTCCAAGGACATTTGCATCAGAAACGTAGAGTTCGATCATCTGAGTATTGAAGAATTGGCAACGGTTCAATATAAAGCCTGACATTCGAACGTTGCTGATTGAGAGCATCGATGCAGAAGGATAACTCCTGTAGATTCAAATCAAGAAATCAGAAAGGAGAAATAAAGGTGACTGCCAGCTTGACGCAGAAAAATGACATCTCTGATGTGGTAGGTGAAATAGCAGACTGCTGTGTCAGAAAAGTCAAAAAGGAGTTGTCACGTCAAATCAGCAGTCTGCACCAAATAACTCGAGATCTACGAAGCAATTCAAAAAGCTTCTAACGGCTATTTTCCAACGGGAAGATCATGGAAGGGTATTTAATAGCTGAAGCTTCAAAGATGAAAGTGTTACAGAGTTGTTGAATCATTGAGTTGTTGGAATGCTATGTTGTTGACTCTACGAGTTCTACAGAGCTGAAAAATACATATCTCAGTGGCTGTGAGACTACGAAAGTAGAAGTGAAGCAGATTTGAAGAAGGACTTTAATAGACTAAGGCTTCACTCAACAACGATGAGAATGCCATTGAAAATTGCAGCTAAGCTGAGAGCCGAGAAGGCCAAGAAGATAGCATTCAAAAAAGTGGCAGAGCAGAAAGAAGATCCAAAGAGCCACTCTACGGATCACCATGAAGAACCAAAAGCTGAAGGAGAACAAATGCAGAATCTTGTCTACATATCATTCAAGAAAGGTTCAGGGAATGCTAAGGACCAGAAGAAGTTGATCAGCAATAACAAGCCTTAGCAGACCCAAGTGGTGATGGTGCACAGCTGAGATCAGATGAAGATGAGCAGAACAGAAAGAAGATCAGCTGCACCATAGAAGAAGACTGCTAAGAACATAAAGATGTTGAGCTTCATGAACATTTTAGCAGTATATCCAGAGGTGGTCCAGACTCAATGCAGAATGCAAAGAGAACCACGCCAAGCTGCTAAGTACCAGAGATGATCAAGCTTCAAGTCATCTTAGCAGCAAAGCACCAACAACAACAAGTAGCCAGGGCCTGAGAGGTCCTTGTCCAGAGGGACTAAATTGAGTTCCAAGGCTACTGGTCTTGAAGAGTTCTTAGTGACCTGAAGTTCCAAGCCTGCTGGGCTTGAAGAGTTCTTAGTGAACTAGAGAAGTGCCAAGGCTGCTGGTCTTGAAGGAATCTTAGTGATTTGGGGTGCTGCCCCTTCCTAAGTGGAATTTCTGCTAGTGAAGCAGAAGAGTGGATTAGGAGCTTGAGTCTCTGAACTACTTAAAATCCCTTGTGTCTTTTACATTCAGTCATTTACTTTCTGTCATCTACATTATATACTTAACTGCTATAACTGCTATGAATGTAATAACTACTTATAACTAAACTAACTCCACGAATAATGTGTAACAATATTTATGAATATATCAATGAAGGGGATCTTTAACTTATTCCGCTATGCTTGAAAAGATTTTTATGTTTGTCATATGCTAATTCACTAGCAATACAAAATAAACTGGAAAAGTATTTGAAATTAGAAAAAGATCTATTCAACCCCCCCTTCTAGATATATTGTGTGCCTATTGGGAACCAACAATTGGTATAAGAGCAGGTTCTCATGCTATACCCAAAAGCTAATTTCTTTGAGTCTGATCCTAGGCACAAACATTGTTCTAAACTTAGTTTAGTAGTAAGTCACTTGTAAATGCAGATGAGCTCACACGTTGGAAAATATATGTACAAGTAAATGTGTATATACATCTAAAGCTGCTCAGATTGATCCATGTTCTTAAATGCTATAGCAATAAGACCAATCCTTGTCCACAGTCAATCTTGTAGTCTACAGACCAGAGATGGAAAGTCAAGAAGCATCAAAAGAAGAGAATTTGTATCCACCTATTCTGAAAGATGAAAGGCGTATACATGCTATGAAATGCTTATCCAGAGGAGAAAGAATATTTCCTCCAATATGTATTTGGCTAACCAGCAGTTGGATATAAACCTTGACGTTCAAGGCTATTAAAGAACTAAAGCTGCCAATACTTTCCCAGCTTACAACTCTAAGACTATGCCTGATTGATTTAAGGTCAAATGGAGCAACAAGCTGTCAGAAATGAATGCAAAGATATGCACATCAATGCCTAACATCATTATAGCAAGATAAATGATTGTTAAGAAACTGACAGTGTAAAGGTACGGTTCCTCAGCTATACTTATATGTACATCATGTTGCATCACTTTATGTACTACAATAGTATTCTATCAAGAGACCATACTCTTCCTAAAAAGGAGAAGAGAGAAATTATATTAAGGCTGGAAACTTAATTGCTAACAAACTTTCTCTCCATCCAAGTTTTAGGTTGAAGATAACATCTTTAAAGAAGTCTGAAATAGGTCATAAGCTAACCAAGATTTAATTAAGCTTAAGTGGAGAAATCCTTGCTGTAGGGTTGGTATGTATGCATTTATATATACAAACCTATGTTCTATGTTTTTGATAACACGTAGAGTATAATAAGCTCTAAAGGAGTATCTTGGAGATTCTTAGAAACTGATCATCTCCATGAATCAACCAGATACAAATAAGTAATAGAGTTGATTCCTACTATGTGAACATTGAAAATCTTTGAACATAACCAAGCAAAGGGTGAAACTATCAAAGAAAAAAAGTGTCTTATTAAAATGATTAATCTTACACACACTCACCATCATGTATTTTAAATGTCATATCTAAATCTGATATATGCATGAATATAATTGATGATGCTAAATATGATATAAGTTCAAATGTATGAGAAATAGGGATTTTGAGGAAACTAACCTAGTAGGACCTATTTAACCATGGGTACCAAGAATAGAAATTTATCTAACCTGCATGTACTTGGTCTCTCTGACCACACTAAGGAATACTGAAGCAGATGGCCTCAGTCACGAAGATTCAACCAGCTAGAGGCTCAAGACATTTCAACAATGTTCTTGAAAAAAATTATCCTATGACAAAGCCTGCTCTTGAAGACTTGCTGAGTCCACACGAATGAAGTCCACATGGTTGCTGATCTTCATATAGAAGCTGGTTGTTCATGTCAAGATGAAAAAGATCTTCTATAACTTAACCATATGAAGCATATCAACTCAGAAGGAACCTCAAAGAAGCTCAAATCAGAGGATCATCAATTATTATTTATGAAGAATTCATCATAGAAGCAGAACTCCACGAGTGCAGTCTGTCAAAGAGCTTAAAGAAAATCATAGTGTTCTCTACGATCAAGACTGAGTCCAGCCTGTGCAAGCCAACACAATAATTATGGTACAATGACCACAATCGTAGTGTCCCTCCAGTTAGCATCAAAGTCCGTAGTTCTGATGAAGGAGGAAGGGTAACTAAATGAAGAAAGGCTGATAGATGTTGATAAATTAATAGTCCCAAATGATTCTTCATTCATCCTTAGTGTATATTGAAGAAACAAAGGAAGGACTACAAGCCTGCTGAAAACACCTGTTCTAGTGTCAGATGAAGAAGACTACGTTCGTAGTTCTGTCAACAATCGTAGAGTGATCAGTCCTGAAGATATCTCTCTCTATGATCCAAGGAGGTTTATATGATCGTGATGGTTCCAATCAGAAGGAGATATACAAAGCTGCCTTCTGATGCATGTGAAGAAGAAGAATTCATCTTCCTCTGAGATGATAGCATCAACTATAGGGAAGCAGTGAGCTGCTAAGAGCAACAGCACAAAGGTGTCAAAGGAGCTTGATAAAGCAAATCCTTCTGGTCTTCCAAACATTGAAGATAGCTACTTAATGTCTCAGGAAGATCAGGTGAAAAGTTAAAGGTGGTGGAATCTATGGAAGATCAGCTGAAGATATGGAGATGGTGAAGCTCAGAAGAGCAAAATAAAAAAGTGGGATTCTTGTCAGCAGATCTGAGATAAGCTTAGAGGATAAGTCATCCATGGTGCATGTCTGTTGACCACACCACGAATATAAAGACCACTGCTGTCAAGATCATTATGAACAGGAGCAAACCCAAAACAGAATTATCCCAGTTACAGAGTCTTAAAACTTTGTGACCGATGAACCAAATGAAGATCCATAGTCAGTAGTAACGTCCCAAAACGTGCTACTGATAACCATATCAACCACCCACTTCAAATCGTGGAGTACCTAAAATCAAACATTTGATCACAGTGTAAGAACAGGAGGACACTGATAGTAGTGTGCATACAAGCCAATCATGTATGATGATAAAGTACATACTTTGTAAATAATCTTATTTATTTATTAATAAGATATTCATTTAAGGCATTTAATTATCTACATGGTGCTATTTTTATAATATGTAAATAACCCATAATTTTAAGCAATGCTTTTAGAATCATGATGAGATCAAGCTAATTAAATCTAAATTCTTAGAAAGCTTAAAAACTAAAATAGTTTCCAATCGTTGGATTACCTAAAAAGGGATTAGTAAATCCGGATAGATTGGTACAGATGTTGCTTGCTCATTGGATGAGGATGACTGATCTCATAGTCATTTGTGTGGAGACACTAAAGCAAGTATGTAGGTGCTTATTGGAGAATAAGTTCACTGAACGTGACTCACTATGGAATACCTAATGGAGTTTTACTCGCCTGTCAATAGGAATTCCTAATGTGATAGTAGTATAAGTGATCTTTGGACTTGAGATCATCATAGTATCTTGTATGTAACAAATTATACTTTAACTTATTCCTTAAGGCCTTTTAAGGCATATATAGGGTATGCTTGGGTATAATGAGTTGCATATGAAGATAATGTATAATCAATAAAGAATCTACCACCTCTAGTAAAAGAGGAGATATGTCTTATGTGATTCGTTCAATGACAACCCAGGAATCATTGGCCAAGGTATAATAAAAATAGAAAGAGGTTTCTAATTTGCATTATTTGGAGTTGTGCGTTTTCTAATCAAAATACATATAATTAAATAAATTAAGACTTGACAGTAAATCCATGTCTTATATTTAATTGAGACATTGTATGGTGGAAGGATTGAATTATACGGTAACTATTAACTCATAGGTTCTTTTATGATTAACGTTGAAATCTATATTATCTGAAAAGTCATTGATCAATAGGGAGGCTTATCCCTATTGTAGAATAAATGTTATTTATTTAAATAGATTATTAGTTTAATTTATTTATTTAAATAAGATTAGAATTGTTCTAATTGATTTATTCACAACCGATTTAATATGGAGAACCTAAAGGGTCACACCATAAAAGGAAGAAGAATTATTTAAGAAGAAAATGGCATGATAGTAATAATGCATTAAGTATAATTAATTTAATCTATGGTGATAAAATAAATTAAATAGCTTAATGTTTATTATTTAATATTTTAGAAATATTAAATATAAATTAATAAGAGGAGTCTTATTAATATTATTATTATTATTATTATTATTATTATTTTAATTCTAAAGGAGTTTAGGAATTAATATAATATCAGTACTCTCTCTCAATCCTAATAAGATTAGGATATAAATTAATTAAAAGTGTTTAATTAATTAATTAAATAAAACCCTATTCTAATTAGATTAGGAGGGTTAACCTAATATCTATATAAGAGAGTCTAATATCAGAAATAAAGTACGTGAATTTTTCCAAGGGTTGGGAGTACATATATTCTATAGAGATAGAAACAAAGGTTAAGCCAATAACCCATCTTCCTGAGTTCTTCATCTTCCTTGGTGGATCACCGTTAGAGGCCAAACATTTGGGTGGCTGACATTGATCAAGGGAAGGAGCCACTACAGAGGAATCAAAGGAATCAAAGGAGTAGAACTTGTACATGAGGAAGCTTGGATCTT
The DNA here is from genome assembly GCA_020205555.1 of Panax stipuleanatus. Lineage (NCBI taxonomy): Eukaryota > Viridiplantae > Streptophyta > Magnoliopsida > Apiales > Araliaceae > Panax > Panax stipuleanatus. The sequence goes on from JAINUT010002185.1 coordinate 13,554, forward strand.
CAAAGGTATAATTTCATGTTTTCTCTTTTCTGTTATTGATAACTAGCACAAAGCATGATCATAGTTATGGGTTTGTATAAATTTTTGAAAACCTATGTTTCGCGCTTCCGCCCTATTTATGTGATTTGATTGCATGATTGCGTTACGTACAAACCCAACAGTTGTATCAGAGCCTAACTTTGTGCTAATTATCAATTATATAATTCCATGTATGAATTGATGTATGATGGGATTAGATTTTCTGGACAAAAAACTGATTTCTGGTGATTCTGCCGACGAACGGCGCAGCTGCCCAGTTTATTCCCAGCGCAGTTGCGCCGGTCTGCAAAATTCGGTGTTCCAGGCTTCCTGCACAGCAGCCCAGTACTTTCTTGGCGCAGCTGCGCCGGTACCTGGACAGACCCTGAAAATTAATTTTATTTAATTAAGTAAACTGTTTATTTAATTAATGAAGTTTTAAAATAAAGATGTTTATTTTATCTGAAATATGATTTCAGATTGCTAAAATTAAAGGAGTTTAATTTGGATTTATTTTTGATTAAAATAAAAGAGTTTATTTTGTTTCAAAAATAAAATTTAGCAAAACTTTTGTCCAATAAATGACATCGATCTATACATGAAATAGCTTTATAATTCATGAGATGAATGGAAATTTATTGATGCATATGGTGATGTGTATGATAATAAATAGGGTTGATTATAGACTATAACCAATGTGATTGGATTTTATTTTGGATGAATGCTTGAATGAATGGGTTTTATAAAATGGGGTCTGCGTACCTTGTCTTCCCTAGTTTTATTCTCGATGTAAATTCTATCTCCTTCCTATGTACTTTCCCTTGATTGCAGATCAAAGTTTCTATTTAATTATAGTTTATGTAATAGAAATAGTTAGAATTATCTTGAAGAAATTGGAGACCAAGGAACGCGTGAAGACCCATTTGTATAGAGCCCGTGTTTAAATGTAATAGTTATATTTAAATTTAAATTCTTGCACTCCTAGGTTTGACCTTTTAGTTCACTTGGTGGCTCTAGTGAACCAAACTAGAATAAAAGTCCATAATCAATCCGGGTAGAATATAGTATTCTATATTGCATGCTAAATATTATATATATGCTAACATGCTTCGCATGTTTAATAAAATGACGCGTATTTTATATATATATGAGCATGCATGCTAAACAAGATGAGACAAATAATAACAAACCTCTCAAAAAAATAATATTAAGTTCGAAGCGTTCAAATGATATTTGGAATATCGAACGTCGCCTTCTAGCATGATTAATTAATAGAGTATTAAATATTTAATATGAGTTTGTTGTGCTATCCACAAGACGAGTATTGAGTATTTAAGATGTTAATTAATCACATTTGATGCTTATCAAGAAAATTGAACGATCTAGTCTTGTTGTGCTATCCATAAGGATGAACATTTTTCTTTTTTGAATTTATGAAAGTGCTAGGCTGGACTTAACTTAAATCATTTTAGTTCAGATGTGCACACACATGACCATTATGATTTAAGAGGCAAAATAAAAGGAGTTACATGGTAATGTTATTGACAAGAGTTGTCTACCTATTTATTCGTATATCGCTTGTTGTGCTATCCACAAGGTTATATACATTTGAAATGGGATCCTTAATCTCACTAGCAAATCTTTAATTAGATGTTGCCGAACTATATAAGTGAGGATAATGTAGTTTGATGAAAATAGTGGGAGATACCAATTTAAAATAAAGACCTAAATTTATTTTGGTATGCAAAGTTAATAAAATGAATGTTTTCTAAAAATGTTGTCTTTTCACATGCAGAATTTTAAAAATGTCAAAATCACTAATCTCACCACGAAGCATACTTAATGCAAATAAGCTTACCGGGCCGAATTATGAGGACTGGCTAAAAAATCTGAGAATTGTTCTCACTGCTGAAAAGATTTCTTATGTCCTAAATTCAACTATCTCTGAATCTGTTTCGGAAACAGCCTCTGAGGAAGAGATTGCCACTTTCAATAAATGGCAAGATGATGCATCTGTGGCTCAATGCATCATGCTCACATCCATGAATAACGAGCTTCAGCGTCAGCATGTAAATATGGATGCTCCTGCTATGCTGCTTCACCTCAAGGAGTTGTATGGTGAACAGAGTAGGACTGCTAGATATGAGATATCTAAGGAGCTCTTTCGATCTCGGATGACCTAGGGCACTGCCGTCGAGACTCATGTTCTGAAGGTAATCAATTTGATTGAACGCCTTGGACAACTTGGGTTTGTCATGGATGGGGAGTTGAGTCAAAACTTGGTCTTGCAGTCACTCCCTGAGACCTTCTCGCAGTTTGTGGTTAATTTTCACATGAATAAGCTAGATGTCAGCTTGCCTGAGCTGGTTAACATGCTAAAAACTGCAGAAGGTCATTTCCCATCCAAGAAGAACCATATCTTGATGGTGGATTCTTCCAATAAAAGGAAGAGGCCCAAGGTATCTTCTGAAAAGAAGAAATCTAAGAAGGCTAAGGGAAAGGGGAAAGAAAAGGAACAAAAGAAACCTGAACCAGCTAAAGGAATGGGCTTTCATTGCAACGACCCGGGACATTGGAAAAGGAACTGCAAGAAGTATCTAGCAGAGAAGAAGCTTGGAGAAGCTTCGACTTCCAATCAAGGTTTGTTTATGATTAAAATTAATTTTTCTAAAAGTCATAATTCTACTTGGGTATTGGATACCGGCTGTGGTTCTCACATATGTAATACTGTGCAGGGACTGGTCAGAAGTAGAAAGCTGAACAATGATGAGGTGATCCTACGACTGGGGAATGGGGGCAAAGGTTGCTGCATTAGCTGTAGGAACTTATTGTTTAGCAATGCCTTCAGGCAAGTTCATTTATCTTATGTTATTATGTTCCGAATATTATTAAAAACATTATTTCAATTTATGTATTGGATATGGAAGGATTTAACGTTGTTATAAAGAACAATAGTTGTTCTATTTATAAAGACGATGTTTTATATAGTATTGGAAATTTGCGAAATGGGCTTTATTCACTTGACTTACAAGAAAATATATTTCAAATTGAACAAACTAAGAAAAGGAAAAGAGATGATATTAATTATACCTACATGTGGGACTATAGACTCGGTCATATCAATGAAACAAGATTATCCAAGTTGCATAAAGATGGGCTCCTCGAGCTATCCGATTATGAATCATATCCAACTTGTGAATCTTATCTCATGGGTAAAATGACTAAATCTCCTTTTAGTGGAAAAGGAGAAAGAGTTACAGAGTTATTGGCATTGATTCACATAGACGTTTGTGGACCTATGACAACAAATGCACGGGGTGAGTATTCTTATTTTATTACTTTCACTGATGATCACTCAAGATTTGGATATGTGTATTTAATGAAATACAAGTCAGAATCATTTGAAAAGTTCAAAGAGTTCAGAAGTGAAGTAGAGAAACAAAAGGGCAAGAGTATACAGATACTTCGATCAGATCGAGGTGGAGAATACTTGAGCGGTGAGTTTCTCAATTGTCTCAAAGAAAATAGTATAATCTCACAATGGACTCCTCCAGGTACACCACAGTTAAATGGAGTATCTAAAAGGAGAAATCGAACACTGTTGGACATGGTTCGATCCATAATGATTTTTACCGACCTTCCAATTTCCTTCTGGGGATATGCCCTAGAAACGGCTGCATACCTACTTAACAAGGTACCTACCAAATCCACCCCAAAGACTCCATATGAGATGTGGAAAGGGAGGAAACCCAATCTTAAGTATGTTAAGACTTGGGGTTGCCCAACTTATGTCAAAAAGTTTGAAAATGATAAGCTACAGACTAAATTCGATAAGTGTAGATTTGTGGGATACCCTAAAGAAACTTTAGGGTATTATTTCTATCATCCAACTGATCAAAAGGTATTTGTTGCGAAACATGCTGCCTTCTTGGAAAAGGAGTTTATCCATGAAGGGGTCAGTGGGAGTAAGATATATCTTGAAGAAGTTCAAGAACCACAAATTATCACGGATCAAAGTCAGGTACCTGACCAAGTAGAAGAACCTACTATACCACACCCTGTTCGTAAATCTGGAAGAGTACCGAAGATACCTGAGAGGTATGGATTCGTTATGGAGGATGACGATGAGGTACACATCATGAATGATGATGATCCATTAAATTACGAACAGGCTATGAGTAATAAAGACTCAGGGAAATGGCTTGAAGCCATGAAATCCGAAATGGACTCCATGTATGAAAACAAAGTATGGACTTTGGTTTCACCACCTGAAGGTATTAAGCCTATTCGGTGTAAATGGGTCTTTAAAAGAAAGACGGGAGAGGACGGCAAGGTAGAGACCTATAAGGTCTGACTGGTTGCAAAAGGTTTCAAACAAAGACAATGAGTTGACTATGATGAAACCTTTTCACCAGTAGCTATGCTCAAGTCCATTCGGATTTTGCTTGCGATTGCAGCTTATAACGACTATGAGATCTGGCAGATGGACGTAAAAACGGCCTTCCTCAATGGGAAACTTGAGGAGGATGTGTATATGACACAGCCAGAGGGATTTGTTTCAAAGGTTGGAACAAATCAAGTCTGTAAGCTGCAACGATCCATTTATGGATTGAAGCAAGCTTCTCGTAGATGGAACATTCATTTTGATGAGACAATCAAAGAGTTTGATTGTATCAAAAACGAGGATGAACCATGTGTGTACAAGAAGGTTAGTGGGAGCGCTGTTTTATTCCATGTATTATATGTTGATGATATATTACTGATAGGGAATGAAATTCCTATGCTAAAATCAATCAAAATAAAGTTGTCTAAACATTCCTCCAATAATGATTTGGGTAGAACATCCCGCATTGGGGATATAAATCTGTATTAATAGATTTAAAAGGATGTTCGGCTTAACCTAAGAAAACGTATATTCATTAGATGCTAAAGGCATTTAGCATGGCAAACTCCAAAAGAGTGCCTTATGATGATGAGCCATGGAGTGTATCTCTCTAATATTGTCCTCAGTAAAAGAGAGATCGCATGAGTTACTATCATATATGCAATGAAATATACGAGACTTGATGTTGATCAGTCAGATTCTGGAGAAGATCACTGTGAGACAGTGATAAACATCCCAAAGTACTTAACTGACACTAAGGATGTCATCATGACACATGATGGGTCTGAATAAATCTAGAGTGCTAAACAGACTCAAGTTTTCAGACTGACCAAGACGACAGTAAATCCACTATAGGGTAAGTCGTTACCTTAAAATGTGGTGCAATGAATTGAAAAGGTTCCAAATAGCAAAAGGTTGCTGATTTAGTGACAAAGACAAAGTATATAACTGTAAGTGAAGCTGCAAGTTGATGTTTTGAATGAAAAGTTCATTACAGAACGAGGAATAGTTCCTAAGTCTCATCTTGAATCTAAAACATGTGTTGCGGCACTTTGATTAAAGAAATCATTGAAAGAAGAGCATATAGACTCTCAAGATAACATTGCAGATCCATTTACTAAAGCTATAACACAACAGCAGTTTGATCGTCACTTAGAGAAGATGGGTATGAGATACCATGGCGATTGGCTTTAGTGCAAGTGGGATATTGATAGTAGTGTGCATACAAGCCAATCATGTATGATGATAAAGTACATACTTTGTAAACAATCTTATTTATTTATTAATAAGATATTCATTTAAGGCATTTAATTATCTACATGGTGCTGCTTTTATAATATGTAAATAACCCATAGTTTTAAGCAATGCTTTTAGAATCATGATGAGATCATGCTAATGAGATCTAAATTCTTAGAAAGCTTAAAAACTAAAATAGTTTCCAATCGTGGGATTACTAAAAAGGGGATTAGTAAATCCGGATTGATTGGTACAAATGTTGCTTGCTCATTGGATGAGGATGACTGATCTTATGGTCATTTGTGTGGAGACACTAAAGCAAGTATGTAGGTGCTTATTGGAGAATAAGTTCACTGAACGTGACTCGCTATGGAATACCTAATGGAGTTTTACTCGCCTGTCAATAGGAATTCCTAATGTGATAGTAGTACAAGTGATCATTGGACTTGATATCATCATAGTATCTTGTTTGTAACAAATTATACTTTGACTTATTCCTTAAGGCCTTTTAAGGCATATATAGGGTATGCTTGGGTATAATGAGTTGCATATGGAGATAATGTATAATCAATAAAGAATCTACCACCTCTAGTAAAAGAGGAGATATATCCTATGTGATTCGTTAAATGACAACCCAGGAATCCTTGGCCAAGGTTGAATAAAATTAGAAAGAGGTTTCTAATTTGCATTATTTGGAGTTGTGCGTTTTCTAATCGAAATACATATGATTAAATAAATTAAGACTTGACAGTAAATTCATGTCTTATATTTAATTGGGGCATTGTATGGTGGAAGGATTGAATTGTACGGTACCTATTAACTCACAGGTTCTTTTATGATTAATGTTAAAATCTATATTATTTGGAATGTCGTTGATCGCTAGGGAGGCTTATCCCTATTGTAGAATAAATGTTATTTATTTAAATAGATTATTAGTTTAATTTATTTATTTAAATAAGATTAGAATTGTTCTAATTGATTTATTCACAACCGGTTTAATATAGAGAACCTAAAGGGTCACACCATAAAAGGAAGAAGAATTATTTAAGAAGAAAATGGCATGATAGTAATAATGCATTAAGTATAATTAATTTAATCTATGGTGATAGAATAAATTAAATAGCTTAATATTTATTATTTAATATTTTAGAAATATTAAATATAAATTAATAAGAGGAGTCTTATTAATATTATTATTATTATTTTAATTCTAAAGGAGTTTAGGAATTAATATAATATCAGTACTCTCTCTCAATCCTAATAAGATTAGGATATAAATTAATTAAAAGTGTTTAATTAATTAATTAAATAAAATCCTATTCTAATTGGATTAGGAGGGTTAACCTAATATCTATATAAGAGAGTCTTATATCAGAAATAAGGTACGTGAATTTTTCCAAGGGTTGAGAGTACACATATTCTAAGAGATAGAAACAAAGGTTAAGCCAATAACCCATCTTCCTGAGTTCTTCATCTTCCTTGGTGGATCACTGTTAGAGGCCAAACATTTGGGTGGCTGACATTGATCAAGGGAAGGAGCCACTACAGAGGAATCAAAGGAATCAAAGGAGTAGAACTTGTACCTGAGGAAGCTTGGATCTTCAAAGGTATAATTCCATGTTCTCTCTTTTCTGTTATTGATAACTAGCACAAAGCATGATCATGGTTATGGGTTTGTATAAATTTTTGAAAACCTATGTTTCGCGCTTCCACCCTATTTATGTGATTTGATTGCATGATTGCGTTACGTACAAACCCAACAGACACCACGATTACGACCTATACATAGGCCAACACTAATGAATATCTAGAGTTGGTAGATGAACTCCTCAGCAAAGAAGTCAAATGTGATGACAGTACTGTCTATGCATATAAAGCTCTTCATATGATAACCGTCTCAGGGAAAAACCTGACCCTTAGTTCTGAACTAAGAGGTTGGCCCTTCTTGAGCTACCTTATTTCAGAAGAAGTGCGAACTTTGAATACATCACAGGAATCTCTGCTGAATCAAGCAGCATCTCATCAGAAGATTACAAGCTGCAAATGAGAATTGCCACTCCCTTAAAGTCTAATGAAGAAGTTGTCTATTGAAGCATAACCACAGACTACAATCATTGAAGAAGATACAGAGGTTGTAGATTAGTCTGGGAAATCGTGGAGTACTGAGCTAAGTAATAAGGAAACTCCACGAGTTGAAGAAGTCAATAGTCAACTAAAGAAAAGTCAAATCTGATAAACTGACGTGGTAGAAGAAGTTACAGATTGTGACATATCAGAGTCTTACAACTGTCCCACTAAGAAACGTGGAGGGAACAGTTAGAAGAGGGAAATTTAAATTATTGGCAGTTTCATTTTAGAGAGTTCATCAAAAACTGCAAGCTTGTCAAATCCATACACTCACTCTCTCAAACCAAAACCTAAACACCTCCAACCAGCCAAATTCTCTCAAACAGTTATCAAACCCCAAATCGCTTCCTGATATATCAAAGTACTCTCACAAAGTCATAAACCCAAAAAAACCCCAACTCTTCAAATGGCAGACTAGCATGTAATCAGTTACATTCAACTTGGGACAAAGAAGTTTGAGAAATCAGTGAAAAGGTTCAGAGATATTCTTGAGCTTGTGAAGAAGGCTGGATTCTCAGAATGCCTTGAGACAAACACTCTTATATATGTTAACTTGGTTAAAGAATTCCACTCCAACGCGACCATGAATTCTGGAACCCTATCTACAAAGGTCAAAGTTCATATTCTAAAACTGAAATCCACTGACATCAACCAGTGCTTAGGTTTCCCTGACCTAAGTTTGAAAAGCCTTGATGAAGTCGACACAGAAGGAACCAAGAAGATTATGCAGTACAAGAGAAACCCTAGTCTAAAGGATATGAAGAAAAAGGAGTTTCCTGAAGAATTCAAGTTCCTTGCAGAGATAGTGGGCAAATGTATACTATGCAAGGACACTACACATGACACTATGAGTGATCAACAGTTGAAGATCATGTCAGCAATAGTATTGAAGAAGCGAATTAATTTTGGAGCTATCCTGCTCGACCTAATGTCCAAATGGTTGGACAAGGCGGAGAAGAAGAAGTTAACAGAGAAACCGCTCACAAAGGTTTTCCATGGAAGGTTCTTGAGTATCATTCTGAAGAAGAAGCTGAAGAATAAGATTAAGGATAATGAAGGTGTAATCCTAAACAGTCATAAGGTGATGACCCCTACGCTGTTTACAAACTGGAAGAAGAACCCAATGGAGAACAAAAGGCTGATGACATATAGCAGCAGCAACAAGAGTACTTCGAAGAAGAGGAAGGCAAGTGCTATGACAGAGGAGGAACTCTCACACTCTAAGGACTCAATTATCCTAGAGATCAAGTCTGTAAAGCCATACAAGAAGAAAGCTAAGGTGGGGAAGAAGCCTAAGTCAGTTCCCAGAAGAAGTATATCTATTGAAGAGGAAAACGTAGAGTCAGAAGAAAAAAAGGGAACTAAGAGCTTCATGGATGAATCTTCAAGGAGCAAGTCCACTAATGAAGAAAAGGTTGAATCTAAGAAGGAGAAAGCTGAACCTATAAAAGAAGGATCTAAATCAGAAGATATTGTAACTCCTACTACTGAAGCTCCAAGAAGTCCTTCTGATGGTTCAAAAGACGTTGAGTCCGAAGAAGAAGCATCTGCACCTACTATTGTTGATCATCAAAGAAGGTTGTCTAATGACTCAGAGACTTCAAAGTCTGAAGATGGAGAAGAGCCTGAATCCCCTGAAGCTGAACCCCCAAGAAGAAGGAAGAGCAACAGACTGATTGCTCTATTAGTTTCAAAAAAGGGGAAAATCATCTCCAAAGATAATTAAAGTAAGTGATGATGAGCCAGAATTCAAGGAAGAAGATGCTAAGGGAAAAAGAAGGAAGATGTCTACAAAGGATATCAGCAAAAGACTGAAGACTACAGAGCAAGAAGTGCTCAGTGAGTCTGCAAAGACAAGGTCTACTGATGATGATGAAGATGATGATCAAATGCATGAACAAACTGATGAGTCAGTTAAAGGAAGTATGCATCGGTCTAACTCCAGCTCAGAACATGAAGAAAGTGAAGGAAATTCCAGTCTAGAGAATGAAATGCCAGAAGATTTTCACATCCCTTGTCTTGTTCATCGCAAGGGAAGAATAGTGGTGGAAGTTAATGAAGAACCACTAGATATACTTCCAGGAAAATGGGTTAATCTTAGAAATGAAAGGCTGAATGTAGTGAAGATGACCGCAGCATATCTGTTGAACAACCTCGAAGTTATGAAGCTGGACACTTCAACTCTGATATATGAGCCTGAAGTCAAGAATCATGCGATAAGGTAATTCTATCCTCATATGCCCTGGGTGAAGGCATCGATTACCAATGATAACAGCTACTTCTCATGGTGCTTCTCTCACCTTCCCAACTTAGAGCTAGTGGCTCAAAACTTTCCAAGGGTGAAGAAGTTTGCAACTCTGCTGATCAAAGACCAATCTCACTTCAGAGTCTATCGACATACTGGCAATCACTACATTCCCTACGATTGTCGAGTAGGTTCAAATGGCAGACAAATTATACCAAAGACTATGATCGTAGAGTCCTCTCACTCTACCTCTGAAGATGGTCAAGATAAAATTGAGAAGCTGTATTCTACTCAAGCAGCATGGTACTCAACGATCTATCAGATTCTCACTACTTTTGAAAACTTGTCCACGGGTGAGAATCGTCGAGTCCAATCTGGTGCTCAGCAGGGAGCTGACCAACAAGCTGCAGAACAGAAGAAGGATGACCAACTAGATGCCAAATCACTTCAAGAGCAAGAGTTGCTAAAGAACTCTGAAGAATTGATTGAGGAGATCTCTCTCATTACTGCAGAAGTAAAGGACATGTCAACAGGAGAAGACAATGAGCTGTCCAAAAGGCTTCAAGCCAGAATTTCAGACAGATCTCTCAAGTTTCGACTGAGGGATCAAATATTTCTGAAATCTATGAATGATAAGAAGGAAGAAGCTTTGAAAGCTCAGAAGGAAAGTGCAGACCAAATACTGTCTCTCTCTGACAAGATTGACAATCTAAATCAACCCCTATCCCTACAACTTGAGCTTAGCTAACAAGAACTCAAGATTGAGGTTGGTAACTCATTTCACCTGATGGAGCAGCTTATGTTAAACATGGAGAAGCTCCCTCAAGTGATTAATGACAAAAAGGGGGAGAAAAAGAGGTATAGAAAGAGGCATTCAAGGAAGAGTAAGGAGAGAGGAATGAAGGTAGAAGAGAAGACCAAGAGCAGAAAAGCAAAGGAGCAGAAAAAGAAGAAGAAAGCAGCAGCAGCAGCAGCAGAGTCATCATCTGAGGGGGAGCCAAAGGATGATGACCTCATGAACACAGAGTCTGAGGGGGAGCCAGAGAAAGATGAAGACAAAGAAGAAGAGCATGTAATCAAACTAAAGCCTGATCAAGAAGAAGAAATGGAGCATTCATCTGAGGGGGAATAGAGGAAAGAAGGAAAAGAAGAAAAGAAAGATGAGTAGCTGAGTAGCTGATCAACAGATATTCTGGAGACATACATGAAGCAGAAAAGGTACATTTCTATCTAGTTAGGTACGTTCTGGATCCAGGATGTAGAGTGTCATACATTATATAATTTCATATTATCATCAATGGTATTCATGATTATCTGTTTTAGAAATACAGCCGCTCACTATATATAAGATTCATTTATCTCAAACATATGCACTGATTGTTTTTATCATAATAAAATAGGGGGAGATTGTTAGGAATATTCATAAGAATGGTATTCCTATTTATATAAGATTTGATTATGATCTCAATGAATGAATATGCAAGTATTCTTGCATTAGTGAAAGCTGTAAAGTCCTTTGATAGATAATAGGAATATATGTACAAGGACTTAGAATGAATTGATCAAATATGTTAGGTTGATCCTACATAAACAAAATAGCTTTGTGAAGTCCTTAAAAAGAAATGATGTACAAGGACTAAATATAGAAAGATCATAATTGAGAGGTCTGTCTGATCATCGAACCACTGCACCAGCCTTAGTAGTCTGCCAGAAGAGACAAGGAAGACTTAGAGACTGTCAAGGCAGAATCGCAGTGTGCAAGGATAGTAGCTCTTAAAGTTCGTAGCCTGCCAGGAGAGACAAGGCAGGATCGTAGTGTGTTGAGAAGGACTTTCTCAAAATCGTAGTCTATCGAAGAAGCCATGTTCAGAATCGTAGAGACAGCCTATCTAAGAGCGAACCGAGCGCCTGCCGAAGCCAAGTCAAGAATCATAGGCCACACGTGAAGACGTGGAGTCTACTGATCATATCAGGGGCAGAAATCGTAGTCGAGAAAGATCAGTCAATGACAGCAAGTGTTAAGGCAGAAATTGTAGCCTGCCATAATTTGCTCTCAGAGTAGTAGTTTCTGCAGAACCAAAGCAAAATCGTAGTCTGCAGAACTAAGGCTTTGACAAGTTATCAGATGCTCACAACGACCAAGAAAGAATCGTAGTGTCAACACGATTCTCAACAGTTGAGCACTCCCAGAATATCCAAAGTATGAAGCCTCTGGTCAGAGTTGTAAAGATACAATCTACCCGAAGAAAGCCAGAGAGCACTCACCGAATGGCCTGCATGCAATCAGAAGATCTAAGCACCAACTCAATCAGCGTCCTGGTTGAGAAATGAAGCCATTCAGGAGAAGTCTTCCACAAGAAAATCCTAAGAAGACTTCAGATGAAGTGACTGACTAAAAAAAAGTCAGCAAGTGCAGTATCTGTTAAGAGAACAGAAGGCAACGATCTTTGGAGTAACTATGATCTTAGTAATTGCCAAATGAAGAAGGAACTGATGCAGTTAACACTGAGATACTGGCCAACCAATGAAGAACAAGACTAAAGTTATTAAGCATGGGTCAGACCATTGATGAAATGTGAACGGGAGATCACAAGGAGAAAGAGAGATGGGTATGCCACAAATCTGATGTGTCTTACAATTCAGAAAGGCTAGAGCAATCAGACAAGTTATCAGTTCTTGATACAAGTCAAGGCAAGTAGAAGTGTTAAAGCACTGCACAAGTGAAGGAAGAGATATTCTACATTGCAAATCAAAAGAACACTCTTAGAATCGTAGTGTTGTCTCAACTAGTCAAAGAACAACATTCAACAAGGCAAACTATGATTCAGTCCAAGGACATCTGCATCAGAAACGTAGAGTTCGATCATCTGAGTATTGAAGAATTGGCAACGGTTCAATATAAAGCCTGACATTCGAACGTTGCTAATTGAGAGCATCGATGCAGAAGGACAACTCCTGTAGATTCAAATTAAGAAATCAGAAAGGAGAAATAAAGGTGACTGCCAGCCTGACGCAGAAAAATGATATCTCTGATGTGGTAGGTGAAATAGCAGACTGCTATGTCAGAAAAGTCAAAAAGGAGCTGTCATGTCAAATCAGCAGTCTACACCAAATAACTCGAGATTTGCAAAGCAATTCAAAAAGCTTCCAACGGCTATTTTCCAATGGGAAGATCATGGAAGGGTATTTAATAGCTGAAGCTTCAAAGATGAAAGTGTTACAGAGTTGTTGAATCGTTGAGTTGTTGGAATGCTATGTTGTTGACTCTACGAGTTCTACAGAGCTAAAAAAACATGTCTCAGTGGCAGTGAGACTACGAAATTAGAAGTGAAGCAGATTTGAAGAAGGACTTTAATAGACTAATGCTTCACTCATCTACAATGAGAATGCCATTAAAAATGGCAGCTAAGCTGAGAGCCGAGAAGGTCAAGAAGATAGCATTTAGAAAAGTGACTGAGCAGAAAGAAGATCTGAAGAGCCACTCTACGAATCACCATGAAGAACCAAAAGCTGAAATAGAACAGATGCAGAATCATGTTTGCTGTTGTGTAAAATCTAGTTACGCACAACACGCAAGTATACCTGGTCAACAAGTAATAAAGTGAAAGTAAAGTATCGTACCCACAGAGACAATAATTATTGTTCAATCAAACAATTACCAACTTTGTAATATTTCAGCTTTATCAAACTATCGAAAAAAAAATGTTTTCTTTTATAACTAAATTAATACTGAAAGCAATCGCAACACTAAATCAAGATTTTAACAAGTCTGAGAGAATTAAGCCCACAACTTCACTTATAATTGCACTTCTGATAATATTCTTTTTCCCAGTTTATTTCAATTAACCCTAGATTATTAATCGAAAATACTAACGTAGATAAAACCACCTCACGATGCATAATATTCGTACTCACTCATATCTATAAATGATAGATTTAAATGAGACACCCTAATTAATTAACTCACTATATTTCTATGTGAATTATAATTAATAAGAATTTATTATCAAGTTTCCTTTCAGATTACATATGGCGTAAAGGCATACTTCTACCCTAAACACAAATCATAATTTCCATCTATGCAGAAATCGCTAACATATGTCACTATGGCTAGTCTAATCCCATATGTTCCTTCACAAGTTCATAAGAGATAACAGATAATCGTTCATCAGGTAATTATATAAATTAATCACACTCATAGTGAATAATCTGAAAATAACATTCATAAACTGAGTTTAAAAATACTTAATCATCCATTACAATCAAAGATCCGTTGTAGACTTAAAAAGGAATTTAGTTCATAACGAATGAATAAAAACCCATAATCTTTAGAGTATTACTCATAACGAATACAAAATAAGATGAAAAGAGAAAGAAAGGAATATAAAACTCCAATCGTTATTGTCTCCAAGTCGCTCCGCTAGCGTATAATCAAGCTCTGCCTCAATTCTCCTTCCTTGCTCAAGTCCCAAAAAATATATATAAAAAATAGGGTTATCCACGTCCCACTCTTCCTTTTATCAGCCTCCTACGCTCAGCCCTTGCATGCACCAAAAATCCTGCGCAAACAGGGATTACTGACTTTCTCTGCCGGACACGCGCCCCGATGCGTCTCTTCCTTTTATATCCGCGCCCTAGCCAGATGCTCCCCGGCAAAAAAATAAGCCTGGACACTTCGCCCCGGCGCGTGTAGTTCAAATCCAGCCCAATTTATCTTATAATCCGCTCCTTTAGTCCAGTCCGTACCCTGCACACAAAATTCATACAAATGCGTGAAAAGATCTTACAATATACTCAAAACAACAATATCTTAGGGTTAAATGATACTGATTCGTAGGTATGAAACCTACTTATCAAATACCCCCAAGCTTAAGATTTCGCTTGCCCTCAAGTGAAAACAAAAATAACAAAACTTTAAACAACCAATGTAACTATATGTATGCATATGCATGACCTACTCTTTACATGCCTACGAAGCTAGCAACAGATCAACATGTTATTCAATCACAGGCCTTAGAGATATCACATGATACTCAAACAATACTGAAAAGTCAACTAACAATTCATTAGCACTCAATCAGTCCATCCAACCCTGTCCTTACTTGTGTTGTACGTGTGTGCTTGTTAACTATTCTAATCATCAATAGTTCAAAAACATCACATTCAAATTTCTTAGCGGGAAAATTTCAGTTAAACTTTGATTATTCTTCATTCATGACAAAACCAAACAATCACAGTAGTTGCCGAGTTCGGGGACTTCAGAAAGGGCTAATTTTCTTATATTTATTTATTTTATTTTTTCATTCACGAGTACATTTTACTCTCTATCTCGTGTTCACAATAGACCATGCAATGTCTGCATCTATTAGGCTTTTTAATGTTACCCGTTTAGCGAACTTTCGACCAACGACTCCCAAACCAGATAGTTTTAGGGCGCTAGGTGTAGAGACACCCCAAGGGCTTACTTATTCAAGCAACAAAGGCCACAAATACAAACTAGTCCATGTGTTTATTCTTTTCTTTTTCTTTATTACTTTATTTTCTTTTTTTTCTTTCACCCCACTGACTCCCCTAAACTCAAGCTCTTATTTGCTTTTAACCTTCATGCCAATTGAACAGTTTCATCAAAATTAACTAGGATTTTTCCCCCAAAAGCAAGTTGTGACCCCTTGAACTGAGTTGATTAGACAGTTAATATCTAACGTGCTAACCAGTTACAAAAGTTTCAGACAAAATTGGATTTCCCTTGTCGATTACATCAAAATTGATCATTAATTTTCACATTTGTTCGAGTTAAGATGCACTATCGATCCTATCATCGGCCGGGTTAAAATCATGCCGATCCATTGCTCAACTCATGCACCCTATATGCCTAAATGCAAGTAGGATTTCTCCATCCAATAATGAGGGAAGTGATGAAGATGGTCTGATGCCTAGCTGAGAGAATGAGGGTAATGCATATGCTGGTAATGTCGGTGATTTTGATATATCTACCAGAGAACATCAACCTATAGTTGCATGGTTTAAAATTGAGTAGATAAAAAATGAGATAATTGATCACGGTGGTTGTGGGGCAACATTTGACAACTCTTGTGATGAATTGTATCTGGGTGCTCTTTTTGCCAACAAAGATGTTCTTAAATCAGTAGTTGAAGGGGTACACACTAAGGAACATAGAAATTTTGACACTTACAGGAGCAATGAGACAATTTATGAAGTCAAGTGTAAAAATGAAAAATGCCCTTGGAGGTTTTGTTCGTCTAAATTAAAGAAGCACATATATTTTGAGATCACAAGACTGTCGTACAAACACATATGTCCGTTTGCAAATCCCTCCAAAGATCATGCAATGCATACAACAAAATTTATTGGAAACACCATCAAATCAATGGTAATATTCTTAAGTATTAATACTGTTAATAATTTTTGGTAACTAGTTTAAAGAGTCGTATCTAATTAAAATTATGTGCTTTTTTATTAATGTAATCAGATTACGAAAAACCCGAATACCTAAGTGGTGGATATACGATCCATGATCAACGAAACATATGAATATCATGTGACATACAAAATGGCATAATATGCAAAACATGTTGCAATTGCTGCAATTTATGGAAACTAAGATACATTATATGCATAGCTCCCTAGATTCATGACTGCCATTAAGACATACAATCTTAGGAGTGTTGTAAAGATTGAGGCTGATCTGTACGTACTTGGTCAAGGTAAATCTGTCTTTAAGCGTATGTGGTGGGCATTTAAGCCTGTGATTGATGGTTGGTTTCACGCTCGTCCAGTTCTCACCATTGATGGTACTTTTTTAAAAGGTAAGTAGAAGGGGGAGTTACTGGTTGCCATGGGATTTGATTTGAGAATGTGACAATACCCTGTTACTTATGGTTTGGTTCATTAGGAAATTGTTGACAATTGGTCATGACTTTTGAAACTTCTAAGCCAATACGTTTGTACGCAACAATAGAAAATGTATTTGATTTCTAATTGTGCACAGGGCATAATATAAGCTAATGAAGGCACAAGAAAATGGGTTCACTACGCCTACTGGGGTTTATCGTTTTTGTCTTTGTCATGTTCAAAGAATTTGAAATTGCTCTATTGGAAAGCGGGGAGCACCTATTAAGTACAAAAATTGAGGCATACATGAAAGAAATAAAAAAATATCTTGAGAAATGTTTCTTAATTTTCTTATTAGCACTTAACACGCAAGTATACACATTAGTTTGTAATATTGAGCAACCAAGGATATCGTTTCCACGAGGAAATAAATTAACATTTATGAATTACTAATTTTTAATCCAAATAATCCTATTTAAAGTACGAATAATGGTTGCAAAGTTGATAGTTTAAATTTTAACAAAATTAACTACTAAATTAATTGATCACAAGAGTAAATATAGAATTAATAGCTTAAGATCACAACTTCCTTTAGTATTTCATTTAAACCAATTTACTTCCCATTTAATTTGTGTTAATTAACATGAATCGCTAACCAAGAATTCTTCATAATATTCACGCACTTCTTCCGATAGACACGTGAACAAATCCTGCTAAATCCGACCCCTAAGTAACATAGTTATAAAGAACACCCTAATTAATTAACTCACTATATTCCTATGTGAATTATATCAATTGGGATTTTAAGTGCATATTCTTTCAATGGTTGCAAAAGAGACAGGTATATTCCTATCCTACATGCTATTATATTAACCTTACTCAGATTATATGCACAAATGTTATCATATCCAGATCTTAATGTTGGGTTTGTATGAAATCGTGACACAATCAAATTATAAAATAAGCGGAAGCATGATGTTAACTCCTGATTTTGTACGCCTGACGAAATTACCAAAACAGCAGGCTAAAATTGCGTTAACGGTTGATTGTATTGTTGTGAAATCAAACTCACGAAATACACTCACATAAACATAAACAAAGAGATATAAAATATGAACTCAAGAATTTACGTGGAAATCCAATTGGAAAAAAACCATGGAGAGAGAGAGAAATCCACTATAATAATAAGGAGAGTACAAATTGTGTATTTGTGTTGTATGTAATTCTTTTCTATCTCTTATGTTGTATATGTATTTATAGAAGTCACGTCCACCCGAATCCAACTAGGAGAAGAAGTCCTTTTTAGAATCACCTTATAACTATAATTAATGATTGATCGCTTCCTTCCCAAGTTAGATCTTCTTATCCCACCAAATAAGAAAACATAATCTTTTTTTAATAAGGACTTTCCTCTTGTCCAAATAAATATATATATGGGCCAACACCAAATTCGGTCCATTAAATAAGTTGGGCTACACCTTGGCTATACCCAAATAATCGCATCCCAACATTGTCCCCAGTCTCTTATTTATAAGGAACTTAAAATAAGAAAGTATATAAAAAAGTCCACCATACCCTCCAACTGTCATGTTGGTAAAACTTCTGAACCCACCACATCTACTGTCGTTTGTCTTTCGGGAGAACAAAGCCTTCCCGAATTATGTTTATTCGAAGGATGTTTATCCGTAGGATGTTTATTCGTAAGTTGTTTATCCATATGATGTTTATCAGTAGGATGTTTATCCGTTCAGGAGGTCCTAACCCTCCCCGAAGGATGTTTATCCGTAGGATGTTTAACAGTAGGATGTTTATCCTGAGAATGTTCATCCTTTCGAGAGAACAATGCCTTCCCGAAGGACGTTTATCCACCCTTATACCCCCAATACGACCTTTTATCCCATCTACACTCCTTTGCACCCGATGATCCGAGTCTAGCAATTTCGATTTTAAATCTCCAAATGTAGATAGCTGAAGACGTACTGAAGCCGATGTGATATAGTCCGAAGCAAACTGCAATTATTCGTAGTGGATTGTTGTTACCCAAAGTGTCATTGAATTTTTTAAACCGATATACGAGCTTCAAGAACGACCTATTCTCTTGGGGTACTACATAATCGAAAGAAATTGATGAACATGGTAAATCATTAAATCGTTCATAGCTTTTGTTTCCCTCCTGTATAGAGTACCCATCCCCTATTTAATATTTGGACACTAATTTTTTTTTTCCCGGGCAGGCTTCCCCTGCAAATTCTTGACAAATAACAATGCAGC
Organism: Panax stipuleanatus; assembly: GCA_020205555.1. Classification (NCBI taxonomy): domain Eukaryota; kingdom Viridiplantae; phylum Streptophyta; class Magnoliopsida; order Apiales; family Araliaceae; genus Panax; species Panax stipuleanatus. Next base: position 32,687 of record JAINUT010002185.1, read on the forward strand.
ATCCCCATTGCCCTTTCTTAGCTCGAACTTGAGGACAATAAACCTGTATTGTACAGCACACTGCCAATTCAAAGAATTCATACCACTTCAAAACTAAAATATAGTAATAGATAAAGAAACACATATTTGCTATGATAGCTGCTTTTTGAAATAAACAAACAGGGCCTTATACTTTCTCAAATTATCAGCCATAAAGACTAGAGGATAAGATGGTCTTATCACTTTTTGAACTTTTTACATTATTCTAATTTTTTGTACTGCAGAGAGCCAAACAGGGCCTTGTCAATCTGTAGACAGCTCATAAATGAATTTGAGTATCACCACCGGGAAAAAGCTAGAGGCCGGAGGATGTTGTTCAACACTGCTCTATCTCTAGTTAGAGTGGAGTGGTAAAGGGTAATTCCGGTGGAATTTGGGGTTGTGTTGCCGCCAAACACATTTTTATGTATGTCTCCCTCACCTCACACACATAAATTGCGTTCTCATCTCAAAAGTGACAATTCAGAGACAAACAAATTCAAATTTGGTGGAGAATCGAATTTGAGAGACTATATGGGAAAGGATTAAAAATTACTTGAGACTAATGTGGTGTTTAGTGAGGAAATTTTAAAAAGAAATTTTAACAGTATGTAAAGAAGCCAATTTGGCCATCTCTGGGCACATGGGAACTTGAAAAGTTAATTCTTTCCTCCAATATATGCATTGGCCCGTGTACCTATGTAATTACTCCCTCCATTCCTAAAAGATTATCGTTTAAGATTTTGGCACATGGATTAAGAAAGTCATTTAATACTAATAATTTTTTTTTGAAATTCCATCACTACCCCTTTATGGGAAATTAAAAACTATTAATATAAGGGAGAGAATTTATTGGGATAATGAGAGAAGATAGGGGTAATATAAGAAAGTAAATAATTTATTCTTCTAGGAAGTTGTAAACGACAAACATTTTGGAATAAATTTTTTCTTCTAAAACAACAATCTTTTAGGAACGGAGGGAGTAATATAAATCCCACTTGTTTGAAATCTCAACATGCCCATATATATACTAATGTAATTAATACAAACCCACATGCATAGTGTAAAACTCATCTAGGTGGAATTATTTAGGACATGAATATGATAATGTTGAATAATAATATTAATTATATATCAAGAATTCTAATTGATGAATGAGTACTTAAATGTTAGTACATGTTTGTCAGAAATAATTTATAAATAAATAAAGAAGAGATAAAAGACTTAGCTTTAGTTGAATTGCTCATGGTTCTGCATGTTATATGGATCAAAATACTTCAACCAATCTCATAATTGCATCGTCTTCATTATATCTCAGTAATTGGTGATTTTTTGAACATAATTTTGTTTCCCACAGAAGGCACCAATGTTAACGCCTGATTTTGTACGCCTGACGAAATCACCAAAACAGCAGGCCAAAATTGCGCTAACGGTTGATTGTATTGTTGTGAAATCAAACTCACGAAATACACTCGCATAAACATAAACAAAGAGATATAAAATATGAACACAAGAATTTATGTGGAAACCCAATTGAAAAAAACTACTGAGAGAGAGAAATCCACTATAATAAGGAGAGTACAAATTATGTATTTGTGTTGTATGTAATTCTTTTCTATCTCTTATGTTGTATATGTATTTATAGAAGTCACGTCCACCTGAGTCCAACTAGAAGAATGAGTCCTTTTTAGAATCACTTTATAACTGCAATTAATGATTAAACGCTTCCTTCCCAATTTAGATCTTCTTATCCCACCAAATAAGGAAACACAATCTTTCTTTAATAAGGACTCTTCTCTTGTCCAAATAAATATATATATGGGCCAACAACAAATTCAGTCCATTAAATAAGTTGGGCTACACCTTGGCTAGACCCAAATAATCACATCCCAACACATTGTATATCAGAGTTTAAAAAATTTCTACAAAACCATTACCCGGATCATCCTTTATGCAAATTATTAATTTAAAATGATAAATAAGAAGTTATGGAATCATACCCTTGTAGAACGAAGCTTCCACATGTACGAGTTCAACTCTTTGTTCTTTGTGATCTCCTTAAATATCCGGGTTAGATTCCTTCTTTTGATCAATGTTAGCCACCCAAGTGTTTGACCTCTAGAGGTGATCCACCAAGAAATAGGAATTATCAAGATGGAGGGTGTTTGGCTAAACCCTAGTTTTCTATCCTCTATAGAAAAGGAGTACTCTCCAATAATTGAAATTTCATCAACTAATATCTCTTATAAGACTCCTCTTATATAGATATTGGTCAACTCTTTTAATCCTATTAGACATGGGGTTTCATTTAATTAATTAAACTCCTTTAATTAATTTAGGCTTCCTACCATATTGAGATTTAATTAATTAAACTCCTTTAATTAATTTGCCTCCTAATCTTATTAGGAACAAATGAGAGTACTAATATTAAATTAATTTCTAAACTCATTTAGAAATTAAATTAATAATAATTATAATAATATTAATAAGACTCCTCTTATAAATTTATATTTAATATTTTTAAAATATTAAATAATACACATTAAGCTATTTAATTTATTCTATCACCATAGATTAAATTAATTATACTCAATGCATTATTACGATTATGCCATTACCTTCTTACATAATTATTCTTCCTTTTATGGTGTGACCCTTTAGGTTCTCCATATTAAACCGGTTGTGAATAAATTAATTAGAACAATTCTAATCTTATTTAAATAAATAAAGTAAAATAGTAATAAATTTAAATAAATAATATTTATTCTACAACAGGGATAAGCCTCCCTAGCGATCAACGACTTTTCAGATAATATAGATTTCAACATTAATCATAAAAGAACATGTGAGTAAATAGTTACCGTATAATTCAATCCTTCCACTATATAATGTCCCAATTACATATAAGACATGGAATTACTATCAAGTTTTATTTTATTTAATTATATGTATTTCGATTAGAAAATGCACAACTCCAAATAATGCAAATTAGAAACTCCTTTCTAATTTCATTCTGCCTTGGCCAAGGACTACTAGGTTGTCATTTAACGAATCACATAGGACATATCTCTTCTTTTACTAGAAGTGGTAGATTCTTTATTGATCATTCATTATCTCCATATGTAACTCACTATACCCATGCATGCCCTTTGATATACCCTAAGGGTTTTTAAGGAATAAGTCAAATTATAATTCATTACATACAAGATACTATGATGATCTCAAGTCCAAGGATCACTTGTACTATTATCACATTAGGAATTCCTATTGACAGGTAAAACTCCATTAGGTATTCCATAGCGAGTCACGTTCAGTGAACTTATTCTCCAATAAGCACATATATACTTGCTTTAGTGTCTCCACACAAATGATCATGAGATCAATCATTCTCGTCCAATGAGCAAGCAACATATGTATCAATCTATCCGGATTTACTAATCCCATTTTTAGTAATCCAACAATTGAGAACTATTTTAGTTTTAAGCTTTCTAAGAATTTAGATCTCATTAACATGATCAACATCATGATTCTTAAAGCATTGCTTAAAACTATAGGTTATTTACATATTATAAAAACAACATCATGTAAATAGTTAAATACCTTTAATAAATGAATAAGATCGTCTCCAAAGTATATGCTTTATCATCATATATGATTGGCTTGTATGCATACTACTTTCAATCTCCCACTCGCACTAAAGCCAATCGCCATGATATCTCATACCCATCTTCTCTAAGTGACGATCAAACTACTGTTGTGTTAAAGCTTTAGTAAATGGATCTGCAATGTTGTCTTGAGAGTCTACACGCTCTAAGGTGACGTCTCCTCTTTCAATGATTTATTTAATCAAAGTGCTGCAACACATGTTTAGATTCAAGATGAGACTTAGGAACTATTTCTAGTTCTGTAATGAACTTTTCATCCGAAAAATCAACTTGCAACATCACTTACAGTTATATACTTTGTCTTTGTCACTAAACCAGCAACCTTTTGCTGTTTAGAACCTTTCCAATTCACTGCACCACCTTTCAAGGTAACGACTTACCCTAAAGTGGATTTACTATCGTCTTGGTCAGTTTGAAAACTTGAGTCTGTTTAGTCCTCTAGTTTAATTCAGACCCATCATGTGTCATGATGACATCTTTAGTGTCAGTTAAGTACTTTAAGATGTTTATCACTGTCCGACATCGATCTTCTCCAGAATATGACTGATCAACATCAAGTCTTGTATATTTCATTGCATACTTGATAGTAACTCATGCGATCTCTCTTTTATTGAGGATAATTTTAGAGAAATACACTCCATGACTCATCATCATGAGACACCTTTTGGAGTTTGCCGTGCTAAATACCTTTAGCATCTAATGAATATACGTTCCTTGGGTTAAGCCTAACATCCTTTTAAATCTATCTACACATATTTATATCCCCAATGTAGGATGTTCTACCCAAATCATTCATGGAGGAATGTTTAGACAACTTTATTTTGATCGATTGTAGCATAGGAATGTTATTCCTTATCAGTAATATATCGTCAACATATAATACAAAGAATAAAACAACGCTCCTACTAACCTTCTTGTACACACATGGTTCTTTCTCATTTTCGATAGAATCAAACTCTTTGATTGTCTCATCAAAATGAATGTTCCATCTACGAGAAAATTGCTTCAATCCATAAATGGATTGTTGCAGCTCATATACATAATTTACTTCAACCATTAAAACAAATCTATCTGGCTGTATCATACATACATTCTCCTCTAATAATGTATATTTGAGGAAGGGCGTCTCCACGTCCATTTTGCCAGATCTAGTAATAATAAGCTGCAATCGCAAGTAAAATCCGAATGGTCTTGTGCATTGCTTCAAAGATCCATTTTAAATTTTATGGTCATCTACCATTTCTCTGAGTTTTAATTACTCATAGCCTATTCGTAATTCAATGGATCATCGTCATTCATGATGTGTACCTCATCGTCATCCTCTATGACGAATTCATACCTTTTAGGTATCTTCGGTACTCTTCTAGATTTACGAATAGGGTGTTGTACAGTAGGTGTCTATACTTGGACAGGTTCATCCAATTGATCTGTAGTGGTTTGTGGTTCTTGAAATTCTTCAAGATTTATTTTCCTCCCACTAGCCCCTTCAAGGATAAACTCCTTTTCCAAGAAGGCAGCGTGTTTCACAACAAACACCTTTTGCTCAGTAGGATTGTAGAAATAGTATCCCAAACTCTCTTTAGGATATCCCACAAACGTGCACTAATCAGATCTTATCCCAAGCTTATCATTTTAAAACCTTTTCATATAAGATGGACATCCCTAAATCTTAACATGCTTAAGATCAGGTTTCCTCCCTGTCCAAATCTCATATGGAGTCTTGGGGACGGATTTCGAGGGATCTTATTTAGTAGATATGTAGTCGTTTCTAGGGCATGACCCCAGAATGAAATTGGAAGATCGGTAAAACTCATCATGAAACGAACCATGTCCAACAATGTTTGATTTCTCCTTTCAGATACTCCATTTAACTATGGTGTACCTGGTGGAGTCCATTTTGAGATTATACCATTATCTTTGAGACAATTGAGAAACTCACCGCTTAAGTATTCTCCACCCCGATCTGATCGAAGAATCTTAATACTCTTGCCCGTTTGTTTCTCTACTTCACTTCTGAACTCTTTGAACTTTTCAAATGATTCAGATTTGTATTTCATTAAATACACATATCCAAATCTTGAGTGATCATCAGTGAAAGTAATAAAATAAGAATACCATCCCCGTGCATTCGTTGTCATAGATCCACAAACGTCTGTGTGAACCAACGCTAACAACTCTGTAACTCTTTCTCCTTTTTCACTAAAAGGAGATTTAGTCATTTTACCCATGAGACAAGATTCACAAGTTGGATATAATTCATAATCGGATAGTTCCAAGAGTCCATCCTTATGCAACTTGGATAATCTTGTTTCATTGATATGACCGAGTCTACAGTGCCATATACAGGTATAATTAACATTATCTCTTTTTCTTTTCTTAGTTTGTTCTATTTGAAATATATTTTCATGCAAGTCAAGTATGTAAAGTCCATTTCGCAAATTACCAACACCATATAAAACATTATTTTTTATAAATAGAACAAATGTTGTTCTTTATTATAATTTCAAATCCATCCATATCTAATGCAGAATTTGAAATAATGTTTCTAATGATATTTGGAACAAAATAACAATTATTTAAATAATTGGACTTGCCCGTAGGCAGTGCTAAACAATAAGTGCCTACAGCTAATGCAGCAACCTTTGCTCCATTTTCCACTCGTAGGTTAACCTCATCCTTGTTCAGCTTTCTACTTCTGACTAGTCTCTGCACAGTATTATATATGTGAGAACCACAGCCGGTATCCAATACCCAAGTAGAATTTTGACTTCAGAAAAATTAATTTCATCATGAATAACCTTGATTGGAAGTCGAAGCTTCTCCAAGCTTCTTCTCTTCAAGAAACTTCTTGCGTTCCTCTTCCAATGCCTCGACTCGTTGCAATGAAAGCACATTTCTTTACTAGCTGGATCAGATTTCTTTTGATCCTTCACTTTCGTCTTGCCTTTAGGCTTCTTAGATTTCTTCCTTTCAGAAGATACCTTGGGCCTCTTCCAACTCTTGGAAGAATCATCCAACATTAAGATATAGTTCTTCTTGATGGGAAGTGCCCTTCTGCAGTTTTCACATGTTAAGTAATTCAGGTAAGCTGACATCTAACTTATTCATGAGAAATTACCAATGAACTCGAGAAGGTCTCATGGGGGATCCCCCTGAGACCTTCTCGCAGTTCATGTAAATTTCTACATGAATAAGTTAGATGTCCAGCTTACCTGAATTACTTACATGTGAAAACTGCAGAAGGGCACTTCCCATCCAAGAAGAACTATATCTATGTTGGATGATTCTTCCAAGAGTTGGAAGAGGCCCAAGGATCTTCTGAAAGGAAGAAATCTAAGAAGCCTAAAGGCACGACGAAAGTGAAGATCAAAGAAATCTGATCCAGCTAGTAAAGAAATGTGCTTCATTGCAACGAGTCGAGTCATTGGAAGAGGAACTGCAAGAAGTTTCTTGAAGAGAAGAAGCTTGGAGAAGCTTCGACTTCCAATCAGGTTTATTCATGATTGAAATTAATTTTTCTGAAAGTCAAATTCTACTTGGGTATTGGATACCGGCTGTGGTTCTCACATATATAATACTGTGCAGAGACTAGTCAGAAGTAGAAAGCTGAACAAGGATGAGGTTAACCTACGAGTGGAAATGGAGCAAAGGTTGCTGCATTAGCTGTAGGCACTTATTGTTAGCACTGCCTACGGGCAAGTCCAATTATTTAAATAATTGTATTTTGTTCCAATATCATTAGAAACATTATTTCAAATTCTGCATTAGATATGGATGGATTTGAAATTATAATAAAGAACAACATTTGTTCTATTTATAAAAATAATGTTTTTATATGGTGTTGGTAATTTGCGAAATGGACTTTACATACTTGACTTGCATGAAAATATATTTCAAATAGAACAAAACTAAGAAAAGAAAAAGAGATAATGTTAATTATACCTTATAGTGGCACTGTAGACTCGGTCATATCAATGAAACAAGATTATCCAAGTTGCATAAGGATGGACTCTTAGGAACTATCCGATTATGAATTATATCCAACTTGTGAATCTTGTCTCATGGGTAAAATGACTAAATCTCTTTTAGTGAAAAGGAGAAAGAGTTACAGAGTTGTTAGCGTTGGTTCACACAGACGTTTGTGGATCTATGACAACGAATGCACGGGGATGGTATTCTTATTTTATTACTTTCACTGATGATCACTCAAGATTTGGATATGGTATTTAATGAAATACAAATCTGAATCATTTGAAAAGTTCAAAGAGTTCAGAAGTGAAGTAGAGAAACAAACGGGCAAGAGTATTAAGATTCTTCGATCAGATCGGGGTGGAGAATACTTAAGCGGTGAGTTTCTCAATTGTCTCAAAGATAATGGTATAATCTCAAAATGGACTCCACCAGGTACACCATAGTTAAATGGAGTATCTGAAAGGAGAAATCAAACATTGTTGGACATGGTTCGTTTCATGATGAGTTTTACCGATCTTCCAATTTCATTCTGGGGTCATGCCCTAGAAACGACTACATATCTACTAAATAAGATCCCTCGAAATCCGTCCCCAAGACTCCATATGAGATTTGGACAGGGAGGAACCTGATCTTAAGCATGTTAAGATTTAGGGATGTCCATCTTATATAAAAGGTTTTAAAATGATAAGCTTGGGATAAGATCTGATTAGTGCACGTTTGTGGGATATCCTAAAGAGAGTTTGGGATACTATTTCTACAATCCTACTGAGCAAAAGGTGTTTGTTGTGAACACGCTGCCTTCTTGGAAAAGGAGTTTATCCTTGAAGGGGCTAGTGGGAGGAAAATAAATCTTGAAGAATTTCAAGAACCACAAACCACTACAGATCAATTGGATGAACCTGTCCAAGTATAGACACCTACTGTACAACACCCTATTCGTAATCTAGAAGAGTACCGAAGATACCTAAAGGTATGAATTCGTCATAGAGGATGACGATGAGGTACACATCATGAATGACGATGATCCATTGAATTACGAATAGGCTATGAGTAATTAAAACTCAGAGAAATGGTAGATGACCATAAAATTTAAAATGGATCTTTGAAGCAAGCACAAGACCATTCGGATTTTACTTGCGATTGCAGCTTATTATTACTAGATCTGGCAAAATGGACGTGGAGACGCCCTTCCTCAAATATACATTATTAGAGGAGAATGTATGTATGATACAGCCAGATAGATTTGTTTTAATGGTTGAAGTAAATTAGTATATGAGCTGCAACAATCCATTTATGGATTGAAGCAATTTTCTCGTAGATGGAACATTCATTTGATGAGACAATCAAAGAGTTGATTCTATCGAAAATGAGAAAGAACATGTGTGTACAAGAAGGTTAGTAGGAGCGTTGTTTTATCTTTGTATTATATGTTGACGATAATATTACTGATAAGGAATAACATTCCTATGCTACAATCGATCAAAATAAAGTTGTCTAAACATTCCTCCATGAATGATTTGGGTAGAACATCCTACATTGGGGATATAAATATGTGTAGATAGATTTAAAAGGATGTTAGGCTTAACCCAAGGAACGTATATTCATTAGATGCTAAAGGTATTTAGCACGGCAAACCTCCAAAAGGTGTCTCATGATGATGAGTCAGGAGTGTATTTCTCTAAAATTATCCTCAATAAAAGAGAGATCGCATGAGTTACTATCAAGTAGCAATGAAGATACAAGACTTGATGTTGATCAGTCATATTCTGGAGAAGATCGATGTCGGACATTGATAAACATCTTAAAGGTACTTAACTGACACTAAAGATGTCATCATGAACATGATGGTCTGAATTAAACTAGAGGACTAAACAGACTCAAGTTTTCAAACTGACCAAGACGATAGTAAAACCACTTTAGGGTAAGTCGTTACCTGAAAGGTGGTGCAGTGAATTGGAAAGGTTCTAAACAGCAAAAGGTTGCTGGTTTAGTGACAAAGACAAGTATATAACTGTAAGTGATGTTGGCAAGTTGATTTTTCGGATGCAAAGGTTCATTACAGAACTAGAAATAGTTCCTAAGTCTCAGCTTGATCTAAACATGTGTTGCAGCACTTTGATTAAATAAATCATTGAAAGAGGAGGACGTCACCTTAGAGCGTGTAGACTCTCAAGACAAACATTGCAGATCCATTACTAAGCTTTAACCAACAGTAGTTTGATCGTCACTTAGAGAAGATGGGTATGAGATATCATGGCGATTGGCTTTAGTGCGAGTGGGAGATTGAAAGTAGTATGCATACAAGCCAATCATATATGATGATAAAGCATACTACTTTGGAGACGATCTTATTCATTTATTAAAGGTATTTAACTATTTACATGATGTTGTTTTTATAATATGTAAATAACCTATAGGTTTAAGCAATGCTTTAAGAATCATGATGTTGATCATGTTAATGAGATCTAAATTCTTAGAAAGCTTAAAACTAAAATAGTTCTCAATTGTTGGATTACTAAAAATGGGATTAGTAAATCCGGATAGATTGATACATATGTTGCTTGCTCATTGGACGAGAATGATTGATCTCATGATCATTTGTGTGGAGACACTAAAGCAAGTATATATGTGCTTATTGGAGAATAAGTTCACTGAACGTGACTCGCTATGGAATACCTAATGGAGTTTTACCTGTCAATAGGAATTCCTAATGTGATAATAGTACAAGTGATCCTTGGACTTGAGATCATCATAGTATCTTGTATGTAATGAATTATAATTTGACTTATTCCTTAAAAACCCTTAGGGTATATCAAAGGGCATGCATGGGTATAGTGAGTTACATATGGAGATAATGAATGATCAATAAAGAATCTACCACTTCTAGTAAAAGAAGAGATATGTCCTATGTGATTCGTTAAATGACAACCTAGTAGTCCTTGGCCAAGGCAGAATGAAATTAGAAAGGAGTTTCTAATTTGCATTATTTGGAGTTGTGCATTTTCTAATCGAAATACATATAATTAAATAAAATAAACTGATAGTAATTCCATGTCTTATATGTAATTGGGACATTATATAGTGGAAGGATTGAATTATACGGTAACTATTTACTCACATGTTCTTTTATGATTAATGTTGAAATCTATATTATCTGAAAAGTCGTTGATCGCTAGGGAGGCTTATCCCTGTTGTAGAATAAATATTATTTATTTAAATTTATTACATTTTACTTTATTATTTAAATAAGATTAGATTGTTCTAATTAATGTATTCACACCGGTTTAATATGGAGAACCTAAAGGGTCACACCATAAAGGAAGAATAATTATGTAAGAAGGTAATGGCCTAATCGTAATAATGTCATTGAGTATAATTAATTTAATCTATGGTGATAGAATAATTAATAGCTTAATGTGTATTATTTAATATTTTAAAATATTAAATATAAATTTATAAGAGGAGTACTTATTAATATTATTATAATTAGTATTAATTTAATTTCTAATGAGTTTAGAAATTAATTTAATATTAGTACTCTCATTTGTTCCTAATAAGATTAGGAGGCAATTATTAAGGAGTTTAATTAATTAAATCTCAATATGGTAGGAAGCCTAAATTAATTAAAGGAGTTTAATTAATTAAATGACAACCCCATGTCTAATAGGATTAAAAGAGTTGACCAATATCTTATAAGAGGAGTCTTATAAGAGATATTAGTTGATGAAATTGTCAATTATTGGAGAGTACTCCTTTTCTATAGAGGATAGAAAACTAGGGTTTAGCCAAACACCCTCCATCTTGATAATTCCTATTTCTTGGTGGATCACCTCTAGAGGTCAAACACTTGGGTGGCTACATTGATCAAAAGAAGGAATCTAACCCGGATATTTAAGGAGATCACAAAGAACAAAGAGTTGAACTCGTACATGTGGAAGCTTCGTTCTACAAGGGTATGATTCCATAACTTCTTATTTATCATTTTAAATTAATAATTTGCATAAAGGATGATCCGGGTAATGGTTTTGTAGAAATTTTTTAAACTCTGATATACAATGTGTTGGGATGTGATTATTGGGTCTAGCCAGGTGTAGCCCAACTTATTTAATGGACTGAATTTTGTTGTTGGCCCATATATATATTTATTTGGACAAGAGAAGAGTCCTTATTAAAGAAAGATTGTGTTCCTTATTTGGTGGGATAAGAAGATCTAAATTGGGAAGGAAGCGTTTAATCATAATTGCAGTTATAAAGTGATTCTAAAAAGGACTCATTCTTCTAGTTGGACTCAGGTGGACGTGACTTCTATAAATACATATACAACATAAGAGATAGAAAAGAATTACATACAACACAAATACATAATTTGTACTCTCCTTATTATAGTGGATTCTCTCTCTCAGTAGTTTTTTTCAATTGGGTTTCCACATAAATTCTTGTGTTCATATTTTATATCTCTTTGTTTATGTTTATGCGAGTGTATTTCGTGAGTTTGATTTCACAACAATACAATCAACCGTTAGCGCAATTTTGGCCTGCTGTTTTGGTGATTTCGTCAGGCGTACAAAATCAGGCGTTAACATTGGTGCCTTCTGTGGGAAACAAAATTATGTTCAAAAAATCACCAATTACTGAGATATAATGAAGACGATGCATTATGAGATTGGTTGAAGTATTTGATCCATATAACATGCAGAACCATGAGCAATTCAACTAAAGCTAAGTCTTTTATCTCTTCTTTATTTATTTATAAATTATTTCTGCAAACATGTACTAACATTTAAGTACTCATTCATCAATTAGAATTCTTGATATATAATTAATATTATTATTCAACATTATCATATTCATGTCCTAAATAATTCCACCTAGATGAGTTTTTACACTATGCATGTGGGGTTTGTATTAATTACATTAGTATATATATGGGCATGTTGAGATTTCAAACAAGTGGGATTTATATTACTCCCTCCGTTCCTAAAAGATTGTTGTTTTAGAAGAAAAAAATTTATTCCAAAATGTTTGTCGTTTACAACTTCCTAGAAGAATAATTATTTACTTTCTTATATTACCCCTATCTTCTCTCATTATCCCAATAAATTCTCTCCCTTATATTAATAGTTGTTAATTTCCCATAAAGGGGTAGTGATGGAATTTCAAAAAAAAATTATTAGTATTAAATGACTTTCTTAATCCATGTGCCAAAATCTTAACGATAATCTTTTAGGAATGGAGGGAGTAATTACATAGGTACACGGGCCAATGCATATATTGGAGGAAAGAATTAACTTTTCAAGTTCCCATGTGCCCAGAGATGGCCAAATTGGCTTCTTTACATACTGTTAAAATTTCTTTTTAAAATTTCCTCACTAAACACCACATTAGTCTCAAGTAATTTTTAATCCTTTCCATATAGTCTCTCAATTCGATTCTCCACCAAATTTGAATTTGTTTGTCTCTGAATTGTCACTTTTGAGATGAGAACGCAATTTATGTGTGTGAGGTGAGGGAGACATACATAAAAATGTGTTTGGCGGCAACACAACCCCAAATTCCACCGGAATTACCCTTTACCACTCCACTCTAACTAGAGATAGAGCAGTGTTGAACAACATCCTCCGGCCTCTAGCTTTTTCCCGGTGGTGATACTCAAATTCATTTATGAGCTTGTCTACAGATTGACAAGGCCCTGTTTGGCTCTCTGCAGTACAAAAAATTAGAATAATGTAAAAAGTTCAAAAAGTGATAAG